>JAOPUD010000089.1:10108265-10122186 GCA_027122715.1 Trisopterus minutus
AAAAAAAATGCTCAATGTAAATAAAACAAATGTAAATTATTGACCAACGGTTATACATATACATTCACGAAAAAGAGAATACATCTTGAAATCGTGGTCTAGTTTTGAGTGTACCACACCAACATAGTTGAACTTGGCTTGGCCCAAGGATTCCAATGATACTGTTTGTGAAAATTGGATGAATGGTTAAAAAGTTATAAACATGAATGCATGTCCAACTTTGACCCGTTGGTGGCTCTAGAACCACCAACAGAGCCACCAAAATTGCTGTGAGCAATCATGGTACTGTCTTGGATCAGTTTAAAAACGTATTATTATTATTATTTAACAGTGGTTTCTGTGTATTCATAGCCTGGCGATTGCCAGACCAAGCTCAATCATAGATTGCACCATTGGTCTGGAGAAGCTGCTGTAATTTTCTTCAGCACAAGGCGTGGTCAACGGGCGGAGTTAAATTGACTCTGTACGCAATTGTCTGCTTGCCATTGCTTCCCTGTCGCATTGTGTTAAACCAACCAATAGCGCGCCAGGGGGAAAAGCCAGCTTGGTGATTTGGACCCCGCAAAAACAAATCAAGACTAGAAAGAAATGTATTGCTCTTCTCCAGACCCTTCTGCAGGGCAAACTCAAATCGAATGAATACCCATTAATGAATGGTATTCATTTGGAAAATAAACTGTTGAAATGAACTTCAACTGTTCTTGAACTGCTTCACATTAGAATTGCCAGCTGATTCACACAACAGTAAAATAAATGATTGAGTTGAATGACTTCACGAAAAGACAACCTACCCTTTATTTGCACCAAGGTAGATTCTTTACGGCTCTCACCAGTGGATAAATCTGTTTACCAGTCACATTCGGGTAGGTTTGTCATATTCACCATGGACCCTGTACAAGTTGTAGAACATGGCGGCGGTAATACCATTTTTACATTTCTCACCAGTATTCTTACTGCATTCATAGTTGTAAACTACAATGACAGATCTATACTTATCCTATCTGTAATATGTATGATCATCCATAGTGGCTGAAGTTCCTTATCTTCTGTATTTTTCACTAAACACAGGGCATTAAATTATTGGCATGACCAACACAACTTTGGATACAAAGTTGTAAATAGATCTTTCCTGTAGGCCAGGCCTACTTGAAATCAGAAGAATTGATGCATGAATTTATATTATAAATATGAATCTTACTAATCTCCAGTCAGTTACAGTAACAAATCACTAAAAACTAAAGTGCAGAAATATTAAACATGTGTCTCTACCAATTAAAAAATATGTAGATGACTTAAAGTCTTTGGAATAAACATCTAATATGTATACATGCGCGACTTGAACACATGTCCGGGGTAGTAGCGAAAAACGTTCCTATTATTAGTGCCAGCCTGCTTTAGCTTTGGCAGTCTGGCCGGAATGTGTGTGGGATGTCATGTTTATCCAGTGTCTTAACCAAAACCTTAAACCCGGCCTCGGTCACCGTGTTTGAGGCATCGTACGAGGCATCATATCGTTCCCTCTGCTATCGCCTTAGTAATTTTGCGGCGCAGTTTTCATTCACGTTTGTATATACTCTTCATTTCCGTCAGTGATCACTGCAGGGTGGCATTTGGCCTTCTTGACAACCTGGTTGTAGGGTTTTTTTATGTGTTGTTTTTTTCATCTACCTCAAAAATCAATGCTTAGTGTGGAAAGTTTTTGCGCTAACTTGCATGTCACGTGAGCATCATGTACACATGACCCGACATGGCCCGGTTATCCGACTGCGACCCTCTGATTGTTAAGATTGTGTAACATTAAAACAAAAACATTATTTAAACGCAACCTTTGCGATTTTAACATTTCGTTAAATTATATTGTAATGACTTTTTGAATTAAATCAATCCATCATGTAAACTACAATCATCAATCTATGATCATCGCTTTGTTATATGCATTGATCATTCATCTCGATAGCGGTCGGTGCTAAAAGCCAATGTTTACTTGCCCTGCGGTACTTGAACATACAGGTGCATCTCAGTAAATTGTGGAAGTTTTCATTTCAATAGTTCCATTTAAAAAGTCAAACTCAATTCATTCAATATACAAAATTGTCAAGCCTTTATTTGTATCTCAGAAAATGTTACTATAAAAAAGTTCAATATTGTGCACTGAAAGTGCCACAATCTAATCAGCTAATTACCTCAAAATAACTGGAAACGTTTCCTGAGCCTTTCAATGGTCTCTCAGTCTGATTCAGCTTTATAATCGGGAAGAATAGTCGGGAAGCTTGCTGACTTGACAGTTGTGCAGAAGACAGTCATTGACACCCTCTACATGGAGGCTAAGCATCAAAAGGTCCCCGCATATTCATAGAAAGTTGTGTGGAAGGCAAGGTCATTCAAAAATTAGCTTCACAAGGACTGGACTGAGGCAGGAATCAGTGCACCAAGATCCAGGACATGGGCTACTAAAACTGTCGCATTCCTTGTTGTCAAGCCACTCCTGAACCAGAGACGATGTCAGAAGCGTCTTAACATGGGTAAGAGAACTGGTCTGTTGCTAAGTGGTCTGTCGCTCATTTCATTTGGAAATCAAGTATGCAAGAGTCTGGAGGAGGAATTGAGAGACACAGAATCCAAGTTGCTTGAAGTTCAGTGTGATTCAGTCAGTGATGATTTGGGGAGCCATGTCATCTTCTGGTGTTGGTCCACTGTGTTTTATCAAGTCCAAATTCAACGCAGCTGTCTACCAGGACGCTTTTAGAGGACATCATGCTTCCTTCTACTGACAAGCTTTATGGAGATGCTGATTTCATTTTCCATCAGGACTTGGCACCTGCCCACACTGCTAAAAGTACCAATACCTGGTTTAATGACCATAGGATTACTGTGCTTGATTGGCCAGCAAACTCGCCTGATCTGAACCACATAGAAAATGTATATTCTAGGTATTGTCAAGAGGAACATGAGGGACATGACACCCAACAATGCAGACGAGCTGAAGGCCGCTATCGAAGCAACCTGGGCTTCCATAACACCTCAGCAGGGCCAAAGGTTGATCAACTCCATGCATCTCCCCATTGATGCAGTACTTCATGCAAAAAAAGCATTAGACCATACCGAAAAATTTCGGAATTTTAGTGTTCATCAGATGAATCATACTAATGCAATGTGTTTTTTGATGCAACATAAAATATTTGCATGCGTCTGCCATTTCTGTCCTGTACTTAGATAATGCAACCATAATACATAATATACTAGAGAACATGGTCCCCAAGTGGTCACAGGCAAAAACATTAATGCAACACAAAAAGTGACATTTTTTTGTGTGCTGTTTCAGAAACCATGCCAGGATATTTACCAGTACTGTCGGGGGGGAAGAGGAAGAGGGTGACTGAAGTGGAAACCTCTGGGAAGCTTGCTAAGAAGCAGAGGGCCGTCCGCACAGAGGAAGATGAGCAACATGCCATTCCCACACCAGAGCTTGAGCACCCCAAGAGAGGAGGTGGTGGCAGGGGTGGCCGCGCCCAGAGATGCAAGCTGCAGAACGGCAAACCGGAACTGAAACCACAAACTGCATTGGAGACCGCTCCTTCCCAGGAGGGCTCTGTGATCGTGCTGGACGACTCTCCTCTGGCTGGCAGCATCTGCAAGGAAGGTGAGGGAGATGGTCCATCTTTCCTCCACACTGAGGGATCGGACTGTACAGTACTGATGGACTCTGCCTCATTCTTATCGGTTGACCAGAAATGATCATTAATGCAATCGTTTGTCAGAATATCATTAAGTTTGCAGCCTTTCACACTTATTTGATCATGTTTTGGTATGGCTTTTCCCAAAATGATAAATGGTTTTGGTTGTGGACACGGCATTTATAAAGAGGCCAGAAAATGTCCACACTTTATCCCAAAATGAAAATGTATAGCTGTAGTCCACCGTTAGTGTAAGTTCAGCACACATATATGATATTCTCCTATTCTGATACACATTGGAATGCTTGCAGAGAAATGTTAGTGTTGTGTTAATATATATATATATATATATTTTAACGTTTCTAGATGTAATGAAGGAGGAGCTGTTGTGGACTGAGAAGTATCAACCTCAGCACTCCAGCGACGTCATCGGCAACACCGCCTCAGTCAGGAAACTGCACAGGTCAGTCGATAGACTGCTCTGCCTCGGTCTGCTCTGCCTACTACTGCCCTACCTATGACTGCTCTAGCTCTATCTGCTCTACCTCAGCCTATATGTCCACCCTACTTCTGTGTACCACTGTGTCACTAAAGCACAGACAACAGACAAGCATTGTCAGTGGTGAAATGTACAGGAAATCTCCCTTTTGACTGTAGATCTTGTCGTTCTTTAATCTAGAGATGAATTATCCTATTCCCTGTCTGACTTCCTATAGTGCTTTATGTAGCTTTTCACATAAAAAAAACTTTAAATCCTTTTATTCAGAATTATTTTTTCATTATACCCTTCTATGTCAGGGAGTCCCCCAATCGCAATGCTTGGGTGCCACTGTCATGGTTCTGAAACTTAACCTGTTAGGAGTACTCTGACATCACTGAAGTTAATCCTTCTGTTGTCTGTCCTCCAGCTGGCTGAAGGAGTGGAAGCTACGCACTGACCATGAGGAGGGGAAAAAGCAAAAGGAGACAAGACCAGAGGAGAGCAGCAATGGTGAGAGAAGCACAGTCTAATGTTTTTTTACTGTTACCTAAAATATAGTTTTCTCCTCTTTTACTGCTCTCCACATATGCCATTGTTGTACTGCTGTGTGTTGTACGGAAATATAATATACATTTACACTTAAAAATACTCTTTTATATCACAAACAGTTGACACCTGGTGGTCCTTTTTGTGTTGTCCTCCAGACTCGGACTGGGGCTGTTGCGAGGACCCTTCCCAGGACCTGGAGGACATGCTGTGCAACACTCTACTGATCACTGGACCCCCCGGGGTGGGCAAGACCGCCGCCGTCTACGCCTGTGCCCAGGAGTTGGGCTTCAAGGTACGCTCAGCAACGGCAGTTTTCCCAGTCATACATCCACCAGTGGAACAGCTCCACCACTGGTTTACTAGCAAAACTGCAATCAGCCCTGCGGAAATCAGCTGTAGATTGCTTTGGAATAAAAGTGCCTGACCTAATCCTCCTCCCGGTAGGTGTTTGAGGTGAACTCATCGTCCCAGCGTAGTGGCAGGCTTATCCTGTCCCAGCTAAAGGAGGCCACTCAGTCCCACCAGGTGGACATCCAGGGGGTCAACGCCAACAAGCCTACCTACTTCAACAGCTACAGCACCAGCAGCTCCACAGGCCGGCCCGGCTTGTCCCCCAGTAAGAACCACAGTTGGTCAGGCCAGCAACCATTTACCCTGGTTGATTAGACAAGATAGGATGTTCTCTATTAATCCAAGACACTAAATGTTTGCTTTGTTTTCATCAAATTATAAAAAATATACGTACTCAAGTTATCTCATTTACATTTTGAATTTTTTTTTAATAATCATTAAAAAAAATGATACTTTGTTTAGTGTCTTAAATTATTTATACTATTAACTTAGTTCAGGTCCTGATGGAGATTATATCTCTCGTCCTCATAGGGAAGGTGAACTCTCCTCGCAGGGTGGTCTCCTCCCCGAGTAAGCAACCTCAGTTACAGAGGGGAGCAAAGCGGGGTTCCCTGGCCCCGACTTCCCTGGCCAGCTTCTTTAAAATGGGAAGACCTAGAGGCAACAAGGAGGCGGCCGTGGGGAACAAGCCAACTCAGCATACTGGTGAGATGCAATTCCTCTTTAAGCATGAACACTGCTGCTAGCAAATGGAATATCTACTCTGAAACCATAATAATGAGAGCAGTGCACCATTAGGAATTTAACCCTATATCTTGGCTGTGTTAATGCCACGGCTCTACCAAATTGAACTTTGTTGCACAACAACACATTACACCAGATTATATCACCATTTACTCTGTCCTCCAAAGCGGCTCCAAATAAATCCATAAAGCCTGCTGAAGATTCCATTAAGATGAAGGAGCCGTTGAAAACGCCCCTGGCAGCCAGCAGTGCCGGCGGCGGTAAAGAGTCATCTGGCAGCCGCGAAGAGCAAAACAAGAAGACGGCTACCTCGCTCATTCTCTTCGAGGAGGTGGACGTTATCTTCGACGAGGACTCTGGGTTCCTGGCGGCCATCAAGACCTTCATGACTACCACCAAGAGGCCAGTCATCCTCACTACCAGCGGTCAGTAGATGGTTTAGTACAGTGATTTAGGCTGCTGTCCCCACAGTGGTTAGTATATAGCTTAAAACATTATATTAGGCTGCTGTCCCCACAGTGGTTAGTGTTATATATGCAATGGATAGTTACATTGTTATTCCCATGCCTTAGTGGCGAGCTCTATGGCACCTGTTAAGTGTATCCTGTAGCATTTTTCCGGTGCTAGTAAATCTGAGCTAGTCAATCACTCAACCTGCGTTCTTGTCACTCCATAACTAATCAGTTATCCTTATATTATATAACAAACATAATACTTAGTATGTTTGAGTACTGAAACATTTAGTCAAATGTAATAAACCCTAAAATGTTCAACAATATTTGAAAGATTGTGCTTTTGTTTTGTTTAACTAAACTCTCAATTTTTAGATCCTCACTTCAGCACTATTTTTGATGGGTACTTGGAGGAGATTCACTTCACAACACCCTCTATGGTGAGCCACCGATTTGTATAGAACTACATCTATGTGGTTCTCTTCCATTTTTAGTGGTAGGAACGTGTGCCTTCCAAATCAAATAGCATTTTGTATTTTATAATATACTATTTAGTAATTTACTAGACTCTTGGTTGAAGAAGCCATTGGGGTTCAAACCAAGAATATTTCAGCTGGTCATCTTGAAGGCCAAAGAAAGAATCGAGATATGCTATCAGATCGCGGAACCCCTTCCCCCGACTACGCTTATGGGCAGCATATCTCCGGCTATAATTTTTTATTGGTTATTTTGAATACAGAAAGGTGCTAAAACGTTTTGAACTGAACATTTTAGGAATCAAAAAAAATATATATATGGAAAAAAAATATATTTATCTATATATATGTAAATATATAAATATATATATATATATATCTTTTTTTTTCCATATATATGTATATATATTAGGGGTGTAACGGTACACAAAAGTCACGGTTCGGTACATACCTCGGTTTTTCACTGTACGGTTCATAAAAAATATATATATATTTAAAACTGCTTGTTTGTCAGAACAAACATAAGTTTAATTAGTAAACAATTAAACACAACAGTTTAACATTGTTAGCTGTCAGTATGAAACAAACAAATAAAATGTGTAACAAATATTAAAAAAATACTGCTGCAATTCTCCAATAAATAAAATGAATGAAAAAAAAAAATCGAGTGTTAATGCTCAGTCTAGGCTATTTAAGCTGGTATGTAAACAAAGGGTATGTAAACTTTAAGGCTTTAAAGAAAATATTCCTGCAGATCTCTTAAGCTCTGAAGTGCTCATAAATATAAAAATAATCACCTGGATGGTGCCTTTTTAAATGCATGTGCATGTGTAATGGTAAACGGTCCTCATTTATACAGCGCTTTTATACAAAGCGTTTTACAGTGTTGACTGACATTCACCCATTCATTCACACATTCACACACTGACGGCGGAGTCAACCACGCAGGGTGACAGCCAGCTTGTCAGGAGCAGTCAAGGTGCGGCCTCTTGAGGCATGTTCGATGTGTTTCCATTTGCATAGCCGATCGGCTGAACAATGTCTGGACACAGCTTTCGACTTGTCCACTCGTCTTTCTCCATTTTGTTATTACTTTCCTGTTGTCGTTCGCCATGCAGTTAGCTTTCTGCTCGCTAGCCATCAATCCACACACACAGTTGCGCTCGCGGCAACTGCGCACATGCGAGCCAAGCCTAAGGCTAAACGGTCCGGGGGGAACTCCGACTTCAAGTTTTAAGTTTTGCATCGTAAAACAAGCCTTTACATTCGCCATATTAACGCTATGTATGCCACATTTATGTACTGTGGTACACCTCTGTAACTGTACCGAAGTGTCTGTACCGTGACGGTTCGGTACAAATACGTGTACCGTTACACCCCTAATATATATATATATATATATATATATATATATGTATGTATGTATGTATATATATGTATGTATGTATGTATATATATGTGTGTGTGTATGTGTGTACTGTATGTATGTATGTACTGTATGTATGTATATATAAGTTGAGCATGAGTCGAGAATCGATAGTTGAGTTGACACATTACCCGTAACACGCTATCCACAAGACCATCCTGCCCACATCATTTTGAAACTCGAAACATGGGTTGTAAAATTCTTTACTAAACATGCATTTTGTCTGCTTGCTGGCAGGTTAATGTGAGCAGCTACCTACGTCTGTTGTGCCTGACGGAGGACAAGAGGACAGATGCCCAGGATGTATCCACCTTACTCAGCCTCAATAACTGTGACATCAGACAGAGCCTGCTGCAGCTGCAGTTCTGGACACGCAGCACTGGGAGGCGTCACGGAGCCAAACAATCGGATAAATTGGATGGCATTGGTTAGTCATCTCTGTGGATCTCTCTGGGAGCTCTGTGGTTGGTTGTTCTGACGCGATCATTTTGGAAACCAAAATGTTAAAATGTCTACCTGTTGCTATCGTCGTGTCTGGATGCTCTTGAAAGTACAGGTTATTAGTAGAGTTTTAGTATACTGCTTTAAACAAAAATAAAAATCTGACCCTACGCATATAAAGAAATATCAAGTTTTTTATATATATTATGAAACTGCATTCATTTTAATATGACTATCTCAACGATCAAGGACTAAATGTGAAATCCAGGTCTGACTCAGTGTCTGCTGTCTGTGTATGACCTCTTCTACATTTTTTCTTCTACATAACTGTCTTATTGATTTTTCCTGTGTCGGCTACAAAAGCAGAACTGAAAATCAAGGAGCCAGTGTGTGGGTCATCCTGGGGTGGCAGCGGCCTACCAGACCTCCCTCTGTGGGGCACAGGCTGTGCTGAGAGCATGCTGGGACTAGTGAACATCCAGCCCCAAGGCATTGTCCAGGACCTGCTGAAAGTAAGCTGAGTCATTACTTTATTGATCCCAAGCAGGAAATTCATGGGCCACAGCAGCCAAGTACAGGATAGTAGTAGATGCAAGAGAGATAAAAATTGAAAATTATATGAAATGTCTTAACTAATAAATTCAAGTTTTATTTAACTAACAAAAGTAGAAAGGTAGATGCAAATTATAGTGATCTTTATGAGGCTGTGGTCGGGACTAGGGATGCAACAATTATAGATGATGATGGTACGATTATAGTCTGAGGAAAAGCCACTCAATTATTTAACACTACATTCCCTAAGGGGTTCTATTGTATATTTACCCCACAAAGTTTTTGTTTTTTCTTATTCATTTTCATCTTTTTCAATTAATTTATCAAATTTTACATTTGGCCTGAGAAAATCCTTTCTATTATTGTTATAATTGCTGTTAGTTTTTGTAAAAAGGAAAGAATAGAATTTTGAACAGCTCTTATGCAGGTGTAATTTATCACTGCACTTAATTAGATCCCATGGTAAAATGTAGATTGCTGTCGACACTACAAACAAATGTTTACTTGCACTGCAGTAGATGAATATATGGGTTGCTGATGATGATGGTGTGCAGTTGTATCGCAATCAAACTGTTAAAAATGAATGATGGCCTATTTTAGTTATTGAACTGCAAACTGCAGAAAATGTTGCCAAAACACACCCACTTATCAAAATCCACACATCCCTGAACAGGCATTTTCTGAACTATTAGATTATTGGACTATTTGATTGGAACTATGGATTAAAGATGAAAACTCCAGTATTATTGAATCCTCTAAATATATCGGTTATTTTGGTGAAAGGACAGAGTATAAGCCCTTCTTCACTAAGCTTTATAGGTTGATTAATCTTTTTCGCTGGCACGATTAAATAGGAATATGCCAAATCTCTGCATCGTGGCAGATGTCAATAGTTGACACGAAAATTTCCTATGATTTTCCTTGGGTATGGGCCTCGCCTTTAGTAGTAAAATCAAAGGAAATATGCATTTAGGATTTCAAAGCAATACTTCAAAACTGTCAAACCATTAAACAAATGTGTTTTGACCACTGTGTCCAATGAAGGAGACTGCGGCATTCTGGGAGGTGGTTGCTGACTGCAGGCGCCGCAGGATGGACCTGCTCTATTCAAACATGCATACCCTCCTCCCGCTTCCTGTCACCCAGCTCCAAGTGTCAACCCTGCTGACGCCAAGCCAGCCCTGCCCCGGCACCTCTGCCCGGCAACATTTGGAGGCACCACCGCCCCACTCAAAGGCCCTGAAGCTGGCTGAGGTAGTCGTCGCCGTAAATGACGGAAGTCCAGTCAAATTGTCGCAGAGGATGAGGAAGCACAAGAAGCTGGCCAGGAAAGACCAGTTGCATTCGGACTCCGAGGACGACTTCCTCTCTCTTGTCAAGCCTGCATTAACTGCTCAGTACGAGGAGGAGGCGGAGATGGTCTGCAAAGCAGAGGCTCGGGACACCCTTCATCCTCCACAGAGGAGGAGGAAAGAACCTCTGACTCCTCAGCAGAGAGCCATCAGCGGGCCAGTCTCTGGCGGCCTTGCCGCCATCGCTGATTTCCTGGACAACATGTCCTTCATGGATGCTTGTTCACCGCAGGGGTGCGACGGAGGAGGTCGAGGCTGGGGCCCATGCCTTGCACAGCCCCTGGCGCAGGTGAAGGATGGCATGATGGACGAAGCCAGGCTGGAGGACCACAGGCCCAGCAGCATGGAAGCGGAGCGGGCTGTGGAGATCCAGGCTGCTGTGGAGGTCCTGAGCTTCCAGATGTGTCTGGCAGGTGTGACTGAGGCCCAGGGAGAGGCCCAGGCCCTGGGAGGAGGAGAGCTCGGGAAGCAGGCAGGGCTGGAACTCAGCCTCCCAGTGGCTTCCCATCAGAGAGGGTTCAGCCTTACTCCTCATCCACCCTGCCAACCCAAGTGAGTCCATCTGCTTTGTTCTTCAATGATGTTTATATGTTTTACTTTTATAAGAATTTCTCTTGGGCCAAACAGATTTTTCTATGTTAGGAATGCTTAGTCTTTATCTTTACATTTTCAATCTGATCAGTTCTTACAGGACCACTTTTTACACTTTTGGGCCCGATCACTGATTACCTTTCACCAAAATCATGATCTGCTGGATAGCAGGCAAACACCAGTTTGTGTTCCAGTAGACTCTTTATTCTCTTTGGATCCCCAGTGACTGAAACATGAAACTATACACCAACTCACGATTCGGTTTGTATCACGCTTTTTGACCCACGGTTCGATACAGCCCATGATTTTTTTTAATTTAGAAAGCATTTATTTATTTAAACATTTACTTTTATAACCATTAACTTAATGTAGCATTTAGTTGGAGAATGCTTGCATGTAGGCAAAAAAAATCAACTAGTTTTGTGGTTTAGGCCTACGTATTTTAAAATATTAATGTCAAATAAATAATAGTAATTTGAAAAGTTTGATAGCACCAACCAGCGTTACCGCTAGAAAAAAACGGTTAAATTGATTTGATGAATTATTTTTTTTTTATTTTGCTGATATGCCGGTCAAATATCTTATTAATTAGGAATGTAGCTTAAATAATGACATGATCAGGCCGTATATTAGGGATGTCCCGATACCACTTTTTCACTTGATACCGATACCGCAGCTTTGGCTAGCTGCCAATATCGTTATCAGTCCAATGCTTTGTTTTACTCTCGAGCAAATGACAATAAAAGCACTTTGCTCATGATTGCCAATAAGCCAAAAAATATTAAAACATCTCGCTAAAGAAAAGTTTGCTTAAATCAAATGAAAAGATTTGAACAGAGTTCAAAAGTAATTAAACAATGTAAACTTGCACACATTAAAAAAAATGTAGTGGTTGGAAACATAAAGGGAAAGTTACACAAATAGCTAAATTATTAAAGTTTGAATACATTTGAGATAATAATGTGAATAGCTGAGCTGTTACAGCGGATAGTTTCAAATGGTTGAATCAAGTGTGTGCGCATGCGTGTGTGTCATCACTTGTTGTAACCAGGAAGTGTTATTGACTTTATTCTCTCAAATTGCGTTAATCGAGATAAGCTCACAAAATTATACGGCTTGTACAGTTGGACTCATTGTTCATATGGCATATCGTTTGTGTAGATAGAACGACGTGAAAAAGATAGTTTACGTTACGTACATCGGATATGTAAGAAGCAGTGAGCCTCTAGCCATATAAATGGGGGTCCCCACACACAAACGCCCGATTTATAATAATCATATTTCCAATTGATTAATCATTTTAATCGATTAGACGTCCACAACGTCCGAAATGGTTAGCTTTTGTGATCGGCAAGCTTGTGGCTATCACAACAGCTTTGGTCCACTCTAGCCGAGGCAGGAGCCTGTGGTGAACCGTGCAACCGCCAGGCCCAGGCTGTTTCTTTTCTTCAAGGTTGAAATACATTAACACTGCTGACATGGCTGTTCAACAGATAGCTGTCATGTGGTAGCTCTCATGCAAATGTGCCTAATTGACGACTACTCATGTGACACACTGCACAGATCGTATTTCTATCTCCCCTCCGATATCCGATCCCGCATAATGGGTCAATATCGGACCGATACCGATGCCGTGGATCGGACCGGACCTTATGGAGTGCAACATGTTTAATAGCCTAACTTTCAAATACATGGGAAAAAACATGAACGTCTTATTCGCAATAACGAGGAATAGTGTTACGAGTAGCCTATGTGTGTGCGTGGGCATGGCAGTGTGTGTGAGTGGCGTGAGTGAGTGGACGGGCGAGGAGAGCGAGCGGTAGTGTGATTGCGTCAAGCTGCTTTCACACCGCCACGAGGCAACTCGCCACCTCCATTCATTTCAATGATGGAAGAGAGATTTTCGAAGTACTTCAATACATGTTCGCTGTGACAGCCACGGTTCAGCTCTTCTGCGATTCTCCTTGTCTCGTCCATCTTCAATGATGATATCAGATATTATATATATATCGGTATCAGTTTCTCATGCGAGGGCACTGCATAAGTAGCCATGCGGTTTGTTTCTAACGTGCAGCTGATAGGCGGAGACGAGAACAAAAGAACACGAATGTCTAATGGAATGCCCAGTATGGAAATTAACTATCGTCGGACACACCCCTACAAAGTGCGAGTATTCCTGAAACGACACACGATTTCAAACACAAAATGGTTACTTTTAAAGAAACCAATACTGTACTGTCTGAAACATGGAGTGGCTTCTCCGTGACCTTTATTTACCTTTGTATACCCACTGTTTAAATTGCTTATCAAGGTTAGACGGTAAAAAGCCACAGTCATAAGCTACCCATGCCTGCGGCATGGAGGCCAGAATTGCGAAACATTATCTGATAATTCTTATGATTGACATTTCTCTGGGCCAATCTGAATCTCGGCACTTGCTTCAGAATCTTGAAGCAAGCACACAGCGCCAACTGAGCTCGCCATTGGATGAGACGGTCGCCTGGCTACCGTGCAAATCTGGTGGAAAGTTTTGGAAACGAAGTCAAGCTTTTTGGAGAAAAAAACAGCTATTTGTTTGATTCAATTAACGTTGGCTACCACTTTTTTGACGTGATATAATTTACAATAATATTGTATTTTTATGTTATGTTGTTTAATGTATTTTTTTTCTGCACCAACCTTGCATAAAGTTAGTAATTTCTAGTGGTGCAACAGATCACGGATTAGGCCCATTCACACCCTACGGTAAATACGGACAGTGTTGGGAGTAACGCGTTACAAAAGTAATGCATTACTGTAATGCATTACTTTTTGCTGTAACGCGGTAATGTA
>JAOPUD010000089.1:10130427-10143612 GCA_027122715.1 Trisopterus minutus
ATATATATACACCCACATTGAATGTATGAAAGAGAGAGAGTAATGCACAATGTTCCTGATTCAGTCAGGACAGGACCTCATAATAAAATACAATAAAGATTCAAACAGCAATGTTGCATGTTATTCACTTTTTCTTTCACAATCAAAATCATTGACCACTTTTTTTTTTAATGTAAAGCAATTTTTAATATATAGATTTATATATAAAGCACTCCATTTTCATTTAAAGTCCATTATTTGGTTAATATGTAACTGCTACAGATTTAGAAAACAAAAGATAACTTTCTTCCTCTGAAATCCATAACTTTCAGTGCTTACAATTAGTATTTTTCGTCAATCAAAACATCATCAACTTTTTAAAAATTGTTATATTCACTCGTAAAAACATACATTAAAATGGCGTGGAGTCAGTACTCTGGAAACCCAGCCTTCCTGAGACGAAATCCACTTTTTTGTGTGTGCAAGATAGTGAGCAATTATGTCTTCTTTCAAAAAGAATAAAATAAAAAGGAACAAAACATTTTCATATATCATCAACATTTAAATTACAGGCTTTTCAGATAGTCCTCAAAAATCCACATTGACAAAACAAAGCAGCCAAAGGTCAAAACAGAACATAGTGACACTGTTCGATCCCAGAGCTCTTAAAGACAATAAGTCTTCATAATGCAAAGCGTTGTGTTGTACTTTATAAATGGAAGCATTTGTCCTTTTCGAAAATCTCACAAGTTCCCATAGTATCATTTTGCTTTATATTTTTTACAATTTTCAGATTTTATTATGAAAAACACCACAGAAGAAAGTGTTTGGTGTAAACGGTGTGGTGGCCTTGAGAGAAGGAAAACTAAAAATGCTAGAGGACTGAACCTCAGTAGAAACTAAAACAAAGCTAACGCTAAAGCCCCCAATGAAGAAAGAAATAAAAGTAAAAATAAAAAATAGGCACCCTCTGAAGAGCTCTGGAAGCTTCCACAAATCAGTCTGGTGTATTGTCCTTCGATTTCAAACGGCGACGATGCATCGCATCGCAGCTAAAACAGTGCTAACCTCCCACACCAGCCCATGGCCACAGGTAAGCAAAATACTTTTTTTGTTGCATTTTCTATGTATCTATAAAAAAGGTTTTTCTGTTTTTTTTCTTTTTAGAATAGGAAAGAAAATGGTGCAATACTCAATATATATAATCCGGTTCATCTCAGTTTATTCCAAGATGAAAGCCACTAAGGTAGATAAACATATTAAATTATTTTTTTCAAACACACTTACATTTTTAGTCCTTGAGTAAACATTTACACGTGAAGTGTCCCCGCCTGTTTACTCCCCCACCCCCCATACTTGGATTGGGTGGTTTGATTGGCTAAGGAGGGGGCAGGGTCGGACACTCACAGGCTAATGACAACATTGGAATATACTTTTCAACAAGCAAAACAAATGAAACAATGAACAAACAGACACACACAAATAAAATCCTAGTATAGCCTACTCAAATTAAAAATACACAGTGGGAACCATGTCTGCCAAATTCACAGGCTCAAAAATGTTGAGCCTGTGAAAACACACACACACACACACACACCAAGCAAACTTGTGCAAACACATAACTACATCAGATGTCAAATTGGCTTAATATTAATTAATATTTGTTTTTCCAACAATGCTTGTATTTCAAAAATTGTTTAATCTGAACCAATGCTGTTAGAAAAATCTCTTGACGTGTATGAATGAGACAAAAAAAAAATCACTATAAAAAGTGTTCACATTACATTATTGGCGCTTGTTTTGATTCAAGTATTAGTTCATGTTTTTGTTTTTGTATTATTCTGATATGTTTATTTTTGTGTCTGGGAAATGTGAAAAAGATATAAAGCATAAGGGAGAAGTCAGGCCAGAAGAAGGTTTTGGGAGCTGAGGGGGCATTGGAAAATATTAAATCAGACCGACAGTTCTAGCCGAACACACAATACACTCCTTTAAGGACTCTTGATTATAGACATGTAAAAACTAGCATGTGCATAAACGATAATCTTGTATGTGTCTCTCCTAAACCAGGTTATCGATCGAACTCCAGTTGCATTTCAGTCCAAGTTCACGAGAACAACACAAAGAAACACAATTTCCTTCCAACACTCAATGTCAGTGACAGGTAGATCATAGAAATGGCGAGTGTTGGGATGGCTGAGATAGGCGGGTGGGGGGGAGGGGGACTTGCCAGTCCCTTATCATCAAGACCAGTCAGAAGAGAGAGGGTCAGAGAAAGAGAAAAAAGAGAGAAGAAAAAAGGATTCCAGAGATAAAAAAAAAACAGACAAGAACAGGCAATAGTGATTGTTGTGTTGAATTTTTCCAGCGGCTGGAAGAGAGGGCACGTTCCTGAAATGGTACCGAACATGAAGTGCGTACATGTGGTCTTGCTGATTTAAGGAAGTGTACCCCTGTTACGTTAGCTGGTGCCCCCTATAGGTCGGAGGTCAGAAGTGAATGCTGTGAATAGCGCTGCACCTGAATGGGACCCCTGGAGCCCAGCTAGATGAAGAGAACACAGAGTGCACAGCGCAGGCACACTTAAGAATTAGGTTGCTTTTTTGTCTGTGACAATCATCACAATAACCTTTTATCTCGTGTTTTTGATTTTGTAAAAAATACGTACCAAATTGTGACCCATTTAGTGCATCAACAGCCCACACTAGAAATCAAACCCAAAACCTCTTAACTACCACTGGTTTCTCCACTGTCTGTTATTAATTAAGACCGGCGCCGAGTGGCTGCCATTGCCCCCTTCCAGGCCATCTGCTGGAGCAGGACCCACACCCATCACCAGTACAACGACAACAACACAGGGGGGGAGGATGTAGCATCAACAGATTCCACCAAAGATGTGATGTATGGCAAAATCGAAGGAGATGTATCCTCAGTCAAGTTGTCATTGCGTACAGCTTCTGCATCAAGCCCCTGCTTCCCGCCCCGGCCGGTCAGGTAGTGTTGTTCCCATATCCCCCCCTCCCTCTCCTCAAAGCAGGTATTAATCCCATCACATAGCTCCTACAACCCCAAAAGGTTGAGAGTGAAGGGTGTGTGGTCGTTACTCAAAAAAGAGAGGTTCCCGCCACATAAACTACAGCAGGCCAAGGAAGGTGGTGAGGCGCTGGAATATGAGCAGTGGGTCATGGTTGAGGCCCGGTAGAGTTTCAAATGTATCACGATGGCCATCAAACCCACAACCTTCCAGTTATTCTAAACAAAAAACTCTACACATCGTTAATAAAACACAGGAAATACCAGAAGTGAAACAAGGAAATGTTGGACATCCTCTACCTCTGGTTAAAATGATTCTGGCATGAGAGTCAGAGAAAGAGCAAGAGAGGAGAGAGAGACAGATGTACAGACACAGGGTTGCTGAGGACAGACTGCCACAGCAGCAGTAGCAGTATTGATATAATAGTTGTTTTAATACGGGTAGGCCAGTGGTCCACAGCAGGTAGGCACTCGGTAGCCCCGTGATTGCAGCACGCTGGCATGGGGCCTTCTGGAGGAACAGACGACGGAGATAGAAGAGAGACACACACACACAGACACACACAGGTGGCTAGCATACCCCCTTGCAGGATTGGTGGGAAGGAGACCCTTCCGGTATCCTGGACACCAAGGCTAAAGGAGACTTTAAAGTCAAGAAACATTGGCTGTATCTCAATTCAGGGGCCGCATCCGTGAAGGCCGAACCGAAGGCCGAACGAGCGTTGACGGTCTGGGCTACGGAGCGCGTTAACGTTAGCGTTAACGGCTGAGCCAGAAATCATCATTTGTTATGTTTTATCTTTTATTGGAGGAGGGGAAGAAGATTCACCGCTGGAACCGGTGGGTGAAGAGAAAGAGAGGACGTTGGCTTAATGTCAATTAGTTTAACGTTATATGGCTAACTTTAATGTCAATAATAATGACAATAAAGTTACATATTTAAAATAGTCCCAACCTTACAAATAAAATGTTTTTACATAGTTTTTTCATTAAATATGTAATTTGCTGCAGCTGCCACTTCCGCTCTCTCCAACACCATATTTAAAAAAAATTAATAAAATCAACACGCAATCAATCTTGGGATATGTGGTGACGTGAAGGATCCAGCCAGTGGATCATTCAAATCGGGTAAAAGAAGGCTGCATTTTTTGGCCGCATTTGAAGGAGCCTTTGAAATGGGACAACCTTGACACACTGCTGTGACGCAGTCAGTCTTCAAATGCAGCCTTCGAAGGATGTGACCCTTGAATTGAGACACAGCCATGATGTTCACTGATCTACTTAAAGAGGACCCGGGAGCTCTCCACACAGACTGAAAGTCCGGTTTTTAGTTTTTTCGTGTTTGTTCATTCCAACTTTGCTACAGGTTCTCACTCAATCTACATCCTTCCTGGTCCCATCAAATCAAGGGAGGAAAGGACTAAATCTAAAATAAGAAAATACACATCCTTTTAAAGGTTCAACGATAAGTACACAGAGAAGTCACTGAGCAGATTGCTTTTCATAAGACCGCTTTCGTTTTTTATGTAGTTTTTGTTTGCCAGTGTCCCTTCTCACCTCTACTGATTTGTTTGCATTAAAGGTTGCTAAGTGCTATGATAAACACCTCTTTAGAGTTAATTCCATACCAAGAAAACACAGGCAACACAAAACTAAATAAAATGAATGCCTCTTTCATCAGCTTCAACAGCTTCCTCAAATTAATTTTTCACCATTATAAACATACATACTTTCTCTCTCACACACACACACACACATACACACACACTTTACCGCAATAGTCACTAGTGAGGACCGGCAGCTTGCTGAGGAAAGTGGACCATGTCCGTTGTCACAACCGAACAGAACCATTTGAGGAGGCATCAGTCTCAAGCTTCTTCGCCTCGCACAGTAACACCAAGTGGGAACCAGCAATTTGGACATGGACCCTCTGCTCTCCGACAGACTCTGGGGTCCTCCAGCGTCCTGTCGGATATGCATCGTTATATATGCGTCCAACTCGATTTTCGTTCGTGTGTTTGCTCTCTGCGGGCTGTTAGTACTTGGACGGTAGAGTCTGTGGCTTATATTGCACATCACTTTACATGGTTGAGGAAAGTACACCCTGCTGCAACAGACGTTTCCCCCACACGGTCGCTTGCCGCCCGGGGGTTCAGCTTGTCTGGTCAGTTGAGTCGGGGGTATGGGGATCCCAGGAAAGTGGCGGGTGGGCAGGGTCGTAGAGTTGGTTTATAGTGGGAGAGCAGTGGTTCGTTAGGCCGGTTGGTGCTGACCCGTGCGTACGTACACCAGCCAGCGATTAAAATAATAATAATTACATTTAAAAAGCTTAACCCACCGTTTTTTGTTTTGTTTGTTTGTTTTCTTCTCCCTCTTCTTCTCCACCAAGGAAGTCAAAGTAAACCCAACCAAAAATAAATGGCTTCAAACAAGGCAGGAAGAGAGTTGCATCTTTCCCTTTAAACACATACAGGGATGTGGTCCATGGTGTGTGTGTGTGTGTGTGTGTGTGTGAAGGTGTGTGTCAGACGCAGCGGCATGCACTGCACCCTTCTAGGGTCCGCTCAGGGTAGGCTCAGAGGAGAGGGCGTGCATGTTGTTGAATGTGCTCGCCCAGGGAAAGGGTAGTATGCACGGTTTGAGAGGTCAGAAGTCATAGTGGGGTCACAAGGGGCATGGGGAGAAGGGGGTTATTAGAGGTTAAGGCTAGTATATAGTACTGAGAGAAAAGGGCCACTTATAGTCCGGAGTGGTGCCTAGCTCTAGAACCGTTCTGATTGGGCAGGCTGGGCAGAGTGTCGGTTGTCAAGTTTGGAGATGGCAGCACGTATCATTGATATTTATGTTACATTTACGAGTTAAAACACGTAGCGAATCTCACAGAACAGTTGTTCGAAAACAGTTGTACTTCTGCAAAAATAGTTATCCCAGATTAAGACTTGCTGACCTGCTGCTTTTCAAAATAGTGAACACTGTGACCAATAACCTCCCTCTGAGATTCACACACACAAAAAAACAAAACATTTTACACTTGACATATTTCCGACACTGAAATTAAAAGGACAGACGACAACAGAAAGACGAGGTTGAGGATCTCCGAGGACAGCCTGGTCTTCCCTGCTCTCTCCCGATTGACGGATGCCACACTGATTATCACCACATTGATTTGCTATCTTGTTTTGTCTCGTTGTGTTTGGGGGCCCCCCCTGGGGGCCTCTGTGCTCTTACATGGACTCCCCGGTCAGAAGGTCCCCTGGCAGCAGAGTGTTGATGGGGATGGGGCTTCCCATGACCTGTCCGTCCTCACCGCCACTGGGGGGCCCCCACAGGCTGGAGTACTGGGGCCCTCCACCCCCCCACAGCATGTCACCTCCGCCTGCCTTGCTTCCCCCACTGCCCAGGCCTCCACTCCCGTTACCTCCGCTGCAGCTGTTGTGGTTGTTCCAGTGGGGCGAGTGGTGTCCGATGGTGTGGGTGGGGCCGCCACTGCCCATTCGCGTCTGGTTGGAGTTGCCAGAGGGGTTGGCATGCCAGCTGGTAGTCGCCCCTAGCGACTGGCCCTGGGCAAAGAAGCGGGCCACTTCCTCCTCCCCAGCAAACTCCGCGAGGATGGTGGTGTTTCCCAGGACGCACCTAGAAACACAAACGGTTAAAAAAGGTCACATGGTGAGGACCGTGATTCAGGGTGTTGAAGTGGTTCTTCCGGGGGCCCAGTGGAGACGTACATGTGCAGGGACTTTTGGGCCTTGGCAGCCTCGTCCCGGGAGCTGTAGCGCACCACGGCATTGCCCTGCGTCAGATTCAGGTGGAAAGTTATCAGCGGGCCATGCTGCATGCACAGTGTGCGCAGGGTGGAGCCGTCGATCTATGCACAAACACAACAAACACAGGATGCATGAATCAATGCAGTAGTATGGAAAACAGTAAACTGTATACAGTGAATCTTCTATGGTCATTCAAGAAAAGGACACTTTACTGCGGTGTCTTTTGAAACGTGGAATTAAGCATGCCAGCAGCTCTCTGTCAATCCGGCATGTGAATGTTGAAAATGTAAGTCGATTTAAAGTCACCAGAGTTAATCACTAGTATTTGTGGTGGAGCAATTTAAAATTAATGGAGCTTGGGTGCGGCTATGTGATGGAGGTAGGACCGGAGTCTAAGGAGCAAGTCTAAACCTAATGAAGGAATGGCAGTACCTGTGGCGTGAGGTTCCTCAACACCAGCCAGCTGCTGGTTCTGCTGGAGCTGTCTGTGCTCCAGGTGTTACCAGCTGAGAGAGACCGAGAGAACCAACTCCAGGGTCAACAGAAATGCTCAGAAACTATTTGCTTCACTTTGTTTATTTCACACTAAGATCGGAGTATGCCAAGTGCTAGCGATGGTTGGATTGGATGATGTAGTAGTTTATTTATTGTCACACACGGTTACAATTAACCTAATTCCCTTAACTTACATTATATGATAAGAAAATACAATGGTGTGAAAATGGTTACAAATATCCTAATTTTACTTGGACTGAAAACGACTTGAATCAATATATATACATTTCACCACACAATTGAGCTTAGTGGTAAAATATATATATATTGAGTTCATTTTTCCAAAATATATTTCGATATTACGATATCTTTTTTTACAAGGCCTTCTATGAGGAACACTGATGTAACATTCAACATATTGTGTGAATGTGGTTAACCAGTTTCATCAATCAGAAACAGATCCAAAATGGGGACTGGGGAAGTGTGTGATGGGTTGTGTTACCTGAGGTGTAGGATGAGCTCCAGGACTGGCCCAGTCCTAGGGAGTTGCCCCCCCAGGTGGAGGAGGATGAAGACGAGGAGGAGGATGAGGGCTTTGTATTGGTGAGGCCAGGCGGGGGCCTCGGGGGGGGCGCCGAGCTGCGAGGCCCCTGGGGGACCTTCCACAGCTCGTGGGACAGTGAGCCTGTGGCCTCCCTGTTGGAGATGGTCCCAGGGGACCAGGTGGACTTCATGTCCGGCAGCTTTCCTGCAGGGAGAGTAGGGCAGTGGGTTGGCATCGGTGAGATACAACCGACGAATAACCACACATCATGCTTTTTGAACCAAAGTGACAGACAAACAAAATGCATCAGAAGGGTGGGATGCATTTGTTGTAGGGCTGTGCGATTAATCAATTTTGAACACTATTTCAATATAATCTAGATTAAATGTTTTTTTAAAGTATTTTTATTTTATTCATTAAATGTCATAAGAATTGCAGAACAGCTGGATACCAATTTTTACATTATTTTATATCTGAACATTTTCTATTTGAACATTTTGTGTATTTTGTTAAGGGGAAATTTCAAAGTTCTCAAGTGTTTTTTTCGAGAGAAATGGGAAAAATCCATCATGTATTCAAACTCAAAAATAATCGTTGGAATAATCGTGATTAAAATATTGACCAAAATAATCGTGATGATTTTTTACATAATCAAGCAGCCCTAATGTGTTGACCCCATTCCAGGAAGTATTGCCATGGACGTCCATACAACTATGCTGTCACCAAAATTGTACTGTAAAGACTTCCACATCAATAACATGCAAGTATTAGTTTAATAAATAACTTTTTTACCTGATTAAAGGGTTAGTAAAGCAGAATTCCCATTGTGAGTGGTTATTGAAAATGCATGAGCCTGTTAAATGTGGCTGCTCACTGGGTGGATATATCTACACCAGGTGTGAACACACTGATTAAGAATTCTGCCTCCCCAAATTCACAGTTGTGTGTTCAAGGATGTGTGTGTGTATTTATATGTGTGTGTAAGCAAACTCATCACTTTGCAAACAACCACAACAGGGCTTCTCCTTGAAGCAAAAGTGAGAGAGATACCCAGAGACAGAGACAAAGACAGAGAGGCAGATAGAGATAGAGTCAGTAAGTGAGTGATCAAGAGAGAAAAATACAGACGCATGGACAGATAGAGATAGGGAGAGAGACAACTGCATACATACAGGGTGGGATACATGTTAGAGCTCAGTCAATACCCAACAGTAGCCACACACCAGCCTACCTACAAACAATACAAACATTCACTTCACTCTGGAGCATTCCATGCTGCATCCAGGAAAGTATGGAAGCTAGAACTATGCGGGGTATATACACAAGGGGAGGAGCCCAGGACTAGAGTTCATACTCTCCTCCTTGGTTGGACATGTTGGTCATATGAGGGAAATGGTAAGAGGGTTAAGAGGGGGGGAGATGCCTGTTTGCAAGGGATGGTTCACTGTTGTGGGAGGGGGATGGGGGTTGGGGGCCTGTGGGCTTGAAGGGGTGATAGGGGGCAACTTTGTACCTGCATCGTCCATCTCGGGGGACAACAGACTGAATGAGCTAGAGTAGGAACTGACTGGCCAATCAGTGGAGGGAGGCAGAGCCTCGGTCTCAGATGAGGTGGGGGGGGAGCCTAAGTCCATGTGAATAAAAAAAAAAGAAGAAAAAAAACAAAATGTAGAAAGACAAAAGAAACAGTGAAGAAATAAAAGAAATGAAACAAGATCGAAGGAATGAAGTTAAGGAACAGAAGCTTTCAAACAAATGAGAGCTTGCTTATCAACAGAAAAGGAAGGGAGTATATATTGCAAAGAGGCACAATTGTGGACAAAGTTTAAAGTGTAGAAGATTAAAAAAAAGACCCCAAACAAAAGTGAACAAAAGTGTGTCATGTAAATGTGAACAAACATAAATGTTGATGATGTAAAATACATCAACTAAAACACAGGTAAAAGCCCACCTGAATCACGTGGAGACTGGAAAACAGTGGGGTTCTACAATAGATCCATCCCATCTGAACCTATGCTCCCCTGAGCTCCCTGTCGATCGAGCTCACCTCCACTCCGGTCCCGCAGCAGGTAGCGGTTCACGTCCTGAATGTTGGTGTTGATGGTGGGCCCATTGGGGACGCTACCTGGGGTCATGTTGGGGTCCGTCTCAGGGTCAATGTTCTGGAGGCCCTTCCACGGCACGCCGGGGCAGAACTCTTGAGCACAGCGCCGTGAAGGGGTTAAGTGTTCAGCTGATAACGAAAATACGTCCTTTTTTGTACATCTGCTTCTTCTTAAACCCTATCAACATCTGCATGTAATATTAATGTCCCAGCGAAGATACGGTCAATGCATTTTTTTGTATTACTATCTTTTTCGCTCTATATTGTAGCACTTAAATACAGTTACTCTGCTTAATTTGCGAATGTGTATGCACTTGATTCTTGATTCTTTGTATGAAATGTAATGTAAATAAATGTCATGCGCCACACTAACTACTAGGAACAACTTCTTGATGACTACAAACTACTAGGAACAAGTACAGACAGACACACAGTCTCCTCTCACTTGCAGTGCAGTCTCGCATAATTTTGGCTCTGTGTGTGATAGTGTATGCTAAATGTTAGCCAACACTCATGATGTCAAGTGAAGTGCATCTGTGACCGATTTTGGTAGAGAAAAAACACAGTGCAGATTGGAAGTACTTATGCTCTGAGGCAAATTATCAGGAAAGTCAAAAGACACAATAAACCCATATGCAAGCTTATAAAACTTAAAACTTAAACTCCATCCAACTCCATCTAACTCCGAAACACTGAGCTATGGCCAGAAATGTTTCCAACAACAGGCAAAAAATGGTCCAGTGACTGACCTGGTGGCCAGCTGATGTTGGACCCGTTGGCCATCTTGTCGTTGCTGCTCTTGCCCGGGCCCCAGTGGTTCGGGGGGCTGGAGGGGGAGTCGGACAGTAGGCTGTAGGAGCTGTAGGAGTCCTCCATCTGGGGCAACTTGCCCGAGGGTCCCATGTTGGCTAGTACAGGACAGCAACAAACACTTAAGAATCAATTACAATTCATCGTAAATATAAAATCAGGTAGACACTTTAAAATACATATTTAAAATCGACAATCAAAAAACACTTAGTTTAGCGTGTGTTTCAGGTTGTGTGTGACAATTTAGCACATGTATAGTTTGATAAGATCAAACTCAATAAGCATGGAGAGTATATATTTTCGATGACACAGTCTCCAATGTATGGCCTGTAGCTCAGGGCTTTAATCTGAAAAGGCTGTGTATTTGTCTTTTATTCTGACCAATCCCGCTAACTGCAGGGGTGCTCATATGTCCAGAATTGGTTTGTCTTCTCACCATGCTTGGCCAGGTTGTGCTCCAGGGGGGAGGACCCCCCGGAGAGGGTGTCCATGGAGTTGGGGTGCGTCCACTGGGATAGGCGGGACTGGGGCTGGGAGTGCTCCTTAATGGACAACCCCCCGCCCACCTCCATGCAGTTTACATTCATGTTGGGATTCAGACCAGCTGAGGGCACGGACACAGAAGCAGAAGAAGAGGGAGAGAAAAGGGTTTAACAACATACTAATAGTATCATCAAAAACATAATCAATGTGATGGAAAATCCACGTTACATTTTTCTTTAATGAACTTTGGTTTTGTACTATTCTGTATATGGACTTGCCATCCTGCTATTCAGCAGGGTCGTCTGAAATGTAAATCTTTGTGTGTCAAATGATGTGATCTGGTCCCACATTCAGTTCCCGTGTTGTCTGTTGTTTGGTTTGGGCCTGTTTCCCTTTGACCCCTGGGGAGTACAGGGAAGCAAAAGGTGATAAGGAACGGCCGCGAACCCCCTTCCTGACTTCTGAGGAACTTCAATCTGGATAAACAAAGGCTTTTGGTTTATTGGGGGACAGCTGCCCTCAAAGATCCGATCTAAGTGTATAAGAACTCCTGACTTGAGCCCCTCAGAAGACTTCACCCCGGACCTCTAGAGAGAGATGCGGGGTGAACGCTCATCTGAGGCCTCAGATTATTATTATTGTATGCCTGTTGTATACTGTGTTGTTGATGCATATTGAGATGTATCCTTGTTCGTATTTTTATTACAAATATATATGACCAGCAATTGCCTACAAGTATCGTGTGCTTTTTTGCACCTAAATATCTCATCTGTCTTAGACGCAAAATCTGATAGAGAAATTGCCACGACATAACGCTAAATTATAGGTCTTATCGTAACCCTAAAAGTACACATCATGCAATCAATTACAATACATGAGTTCACAACTGCACGCGTCTATAGCAAGTGTTTTTTTTTATTATTATGTTACTCTTATGTTAAACTTTCCTGCTGTCGGCTCCCAGACTGTAGTCGAGGAGCTCAGGGGTGATGTTCCCTGCAGGATCAATGTTCTCTCAGGGGGGACACCCTTGACCGGCATTGGGTCTGCTTATTTCTACTTGTTTCACTAACCTTACAGTACACTTTGCACTTTAACTTCACTAAACTGACACACTACCACTCGCTCTCCTGGCTCGTCCACTCACACACTGCCATTCTCACGCACACACATATGCTACTCTTATTATTATACTCTTATTATTGACAACAGTTAGCTGAACATTATAGGGTCCCGGCCTTCCACTCCCTGTTTTCTCAGTTAAACACAGAAATCAACTACATTTGTCCCAGTGTTAGATGTGAAATTAAGCAAAAAAAGACGCTCTCTTTCTTCGGTAAAGCAGTTGTTAGTGACACCTTTCCTCTTCGTCATTTGTTCTTTTTGTCTGTAACTCATGGTCCAATCTTTCATCGATCAATGCGGATGTTGTGGATGCAATAGAATATATGATGCATCGCTGCAGTCAGACCAAAACACACCTGAGTGACAGGGGTTGTCCTTATCCCGCCTCTTGCGAACCTCGACCCTACGTCATATCCCACCCCTCACAAGCCTGCCCCCCTAAACCCCCCCTTGATTCTACTGATGTCTGAGCGACACCGATGTCTGCATATCGGAAGTGTGAATATAAACCCAAAGTTTTTGGGTTTGTTCATAGTATTAATGTCATGATCTTAGGTCATGATCATAAAAAATAAAGGGAACACTAAAATAACACATCCTAGATCTGAATGAATGAAATGTTTTTATTAAAAACTTTGTTCTTTACATAGTTGAATGTGCTGACAACAAAATCACACAAAAATATCAATGGAAATCAAATTCATTAACCCATGGAGGTCTGGATTTGGAGTCACACTCAAAATTAGTAATTAATTAATTAAGTGGAAAAACACACTACAGGCTGATCCAACTTTGATGTAATGTCCTTAAAACAAGTCAAAATGAGGCTCAGTAGTGTGTGTGGCCTC
>JAOPUD010000089.1:10143712-10161065 GCA_027122715.1 Trisopterus minutus
ATCTGGATAAACAAAGGCTTTTGGTTTATTGGGGGACAGCTGCCCTCAAAGATCCGATCTAAGTGTATAAGAACTCCCGACTTGAGCCCCTCAGAAGACCACCCAGCGGACCTCTAGAGAGAGACACAGGGTAAACCCTCATCTGAGGCCTCAGATTATTATTGTATGCCTGTTTTACTGTGTTGTTGATGCATATTGAGATGTACCCTAGTTCGTACTTTTATTACCAATATATATGACCAGCAATTGCCTACAAGCATCGTGTGCTTTTTTGCACCTAAATATCTAATTTGTCTTAGACGCAAAATCTGATAGAGAAATTGCCACGACATCAACAAAATACAAAAACATTGACTACCACGTCTGCGCCTGTCCCAATGTCAATGGAAATGGCAATGTTGTTACATCGGAATCACTCAGTACGTTTACATGCACAGCTTAATTTGATTAAAGCC
The DNA here is from genome assembly GCA_027122715.1 of Trisopterus minutus. Lineage (NCBI taxonomy): Eukaryota > Metazoa > Chordata > Actinopteri > Gadiformes > Gadidae > Trisopterus > Trisopterus minutus. The sequence continues at coordinate 10,144,168 of JAOPUD010000089.1, forward strand.
ATAGCTCGACTATGCTCCGCAATTGCACAACTGCAATTGTCCAGTTCTACATTGCGGCGAGTAAATCGATTCATTGGCCGGAGCATGTCACACCCCGGTGCGATAGGTCGCGCTGTACCCATTTCAACTAGTGGTAATAGAGCCACCGGTTGACCTCTTTACGTCATCACCAGCAACAACAAACTCAGGCGGTATTCGAGAAAGATGTTTTCAGTAGACCGCTGTCAGTTCACTTCGGGTCCATATCACGGTCGTATGCGGACTCCTCCGCCAACAGAGCAGCCGGAGGAGTCCGCATACAACAACGATGGAACAATGGAGCGTCTGAGAAATTATATGGACCCGAAGTGAAGTGACAGCTGTCTGCTGTAAAATTGCTTTCTCCTCCATGTTCATTTCAATCAGGACTTCAGAGAACCAACGTTAATATCCCCCAATTCATATCCATATTCTCCATGGGCGACATAAACCCCACTACGAGTCTTTACTTGTTGTGGAATTACCCAAGGGTCGGAGAACTCGTCGCAGTCTGTAAGATTCATAATAGTCGAGCTAAGCCAATAATTTGACTTTCTTGAGTCATGTAAACGTACTGACTAACACACTTGGCTGCATGAATGTACACACTCATCTAAGGTCAGTTTATTGGATCTTGTATGGCGAGTGGCATCAACTGGCATCAATTTGTGCCAATTAACAAAAATACCTCCCAGACACATGCTTTGTTTTAGCACAAAGCTTTTCTCTTTGAGACTCAATGTTACTCACAGAGTGGGTAGGGGCTGTAGGCATGGGGAGAAGACTGTGACTCTTTGGTCTGCAGGTCTGGAAGGCCCGAAGCATGGGGATGTCCTGGAAAGGAATCCAGGGCTGATTTGACAGATCCTGGGTGCAAGCCGGCATGGGAGGTGGGCGGTGGCGGCTGCTGCTTCATCAGTAGGGCCTGGGCCAGCTGGCGCTGGTGCTGCTGGATCTGTTGCTGCATGTTAGTGATTGTACGTGCAACCTGGATGGATGGAGGAGGAGTTACCACAGAGATGTGTGGCCATATAAGGTAGTGATGTTAGCCATGTGCAGATGTTAAAACTGAGAGGAGCTAATGTTAATACCAATCATACCAAGCCATTTGCTAGTGTCATACTGAGGAAAGCAAAGTGCTCACTTCAATACTAAGAAAACTTAGCCTTTAGCCAATGTTAATACTGTGAGACCTTGCAATGTGCTAATGTCAATACCCATCATATCTTGCAATGAGTTAATGTAAACACACAAAGGATGCAGACACAGTTTATCAAGCATGTGCATTCATTGTTGAGAGAGAGAGGACTGGGGTTAGTGTTTGAAAAGACGTATCCCTCTCCATTACCATTCCAATGCAGCCTTACAAATATAAATACAAAATACAAATACAAAAGCATTATGAAAAGAAAGGCTTTCCACAACCCACACACACCTGCTGCTCTTGCTGTCGGATGGGGCCAGAGACGTTACGCTGCCCCTGCAACATCTGTTGCTGAATCTGTAAACGCTGGTATGCCTAAGACACAAAACAGACGTGTTGAGAGGATTACTGTTTAAGCCTAATGGACAGGGCTTGCATATTAACCCTGGCTAGAAACCCTACATGTGGTACATCTGAGTCTTTGTATTTAAACTGTAGCTATATTCTCTATAGTGATGCTTTTATGCTCCATATAATAATTAACATGCATTAATTGATATTACATGAATAACATAACAATAAGCATTTAGTAAGTGCTTTTATCCAACAAAATAAAAAAATAAAAAGTTTATGTGTCATGTGTATGTCATTAATGAGCAGGTAGGAGTTAGGAAGACGGAGGACGTCACCCACCAGTTGCAGCTGGTAGAGTTGGTTGAGGAGGGTCATGTGTTGAGGGTTAATTGGTGAGGTTAAAAGTGCAGGGTTCAGACCAATGTTTTTTGCTGCAAACTGTAAGAGCTGTGCTTGAACCTGCAAAGCAAGAGAGATCAAAACCAAAAAACTTTTAATTTACATTAAGCTAATTTAAACGGATTTAAGGTACTGCTCCAGTGTGTTTGTGTGTCTCTCTCATTACCTGAGAGGAGAGTATCTGAGGCACTTGAGCACGTAGACCGGGCTGGGAGGAGCCGAGTGGTGGCACTGGTGGCTGCGGGGGAGGGGCCTGCTGCTGATGCTGCTGATGCTGCTGCTGATGATGCTGAAGTGCACGGGCTTGTGCTGCCCCACCACTCCCAAACATCCCAGCCTGCAGAAATACAAAGAAATGCAATAAGATGAGATGTATATAAAAAATGTCTTACCACTGTCCTGTGCCCCTCAGCAAGTACAGTACAGTAAAATAAATGTTTTAATAACAATAAAACTACCAAAAATATACAGTGAATATGTCAAGAAAGAAGCAGTAATAGAGTAATAATAAGTTGATAAGTTAATAAATATAAACATTATCAATATAATTAGATGTGTTTTGAGTGCTGTGTCACTCTTTTTATCTATGCAAGGGCAACATACATAAGGCATTTTTACACTGACAAGCCGGTACGGTCGCGGATAGGCACAGCCTGTAATTTCACTGTCAAGCCTGTGTAAAACCGAGGGGGTATAATCCGTCTTCGTCCCAGAGTGGGCTATCTTGGTTCATTGGAGTAGGGAGGACTACACACGGAGAGTAGACCTCTTTAGAATAATTAGCATACTCAGAATGTTTTTATTTATTTATTCAAGCCACTCGCATGCCCAAATGACGACATCTCAGTGTAAGCTACTATTTACAAGTGCAAAAACGCTAACATATTCTTTATTTTGCTGACCACATGTTTTTTAAAGCCTCATAAGGAAAGTTCCTCTGTGTCTTTCTCGTAGATAACACCATCTTTCAACGTCTTCGTTAAATGCAACTGCATCACCTTCTCTCCAATGATGGTCAGCAGCTCACGGATTTCACCGTCTCTCCAGTTAGAACTACTCATGTTTATAACACAGCAACTCCTCTATTCAAGTCCTGCAACCGCAAAGCCACCACTGAGGAACAAAATCGACAAACTACACGCTGCCACATGCTACCTGTATGAATACAGGGCATTTACCCTGACATTTTCGATTGTACAGATTGGGAGGTCTTTGACTGTGATGACTTGGACATTCATGTGGAGACGGTTACAGCCTATATCAACTTTTGCATGGATAGTATGATCCCTACGAAAAAGAAGAAATGTTTGGCAACTCAAAACCATGAATAACACTGGATATTAAGAGAAAGAAAGAAGAGAGGTTTGGAAGATGCAATCACCAACCTTCTCAATGGAATATAACACCTGGAATTACCCTCATCATACATACGCATTCTGTTCGTTGACTTTTCATCAGCATTTAATATGATTCAGTGACATATCCTCATTGAAAAGCTGATGAAAATGGGAGTGAACCTATTAAGTTTGCTGATGACACCCACTTTGGTGGGTTTCTTAACAGGTAATGAGGTGCGTAGTTTCAAGGCTGATACAACGATCTTAAGATTATTTTATTTATCTTTTATACAAAGTGTTGTGACCGTCGCGATTCAGTGTTGGGGGGGTGGCGTGTCTGTTCAGATAGGAATATGCTGGACAAGGATACAAAATTAGGCAGGAAAATAACGAACTGAGGTGAAAAGTATTACACATATTACTGATGAAAGTACAATTAATTTGGACTTGAGGATACAGGATGATCAATTTCACCCCCTCTTCCCTGAGTACTCCCTTCTCCCCTCGGGTCTGCATTATAGAATGCCTCATGTAAAAACAAGCACAGCACTGGCATCTTTTGTGCCAAGAAGTATTCAGTTAATTAACAGGTTGAAATCGGGTAGCGAGCCACCCTAAAGTATGCATTAAAGGGATAGTTCGGGATTTTGGACATCGGACCTAATTTCCAAGTGAGCCAGTGTGTTATTTATCATTGGAGACCGTTTTCAACACTTTTCATTCAGTCCTTCTAGTTCAGGGGTAGGCAATTAAAATCCTAATGGGTCCAGTTTCAAAAAAATTCCTCAAGCTTGGGTCCGGGGGTCTATCACACATTTTTTATGACCGTTGTTTTCACTGATATAGGACTGCATGTGTTTTATGTACCAACAGTCAAGGTGTGCATTATGATTCAGAGGCATATTTAGCCAATAAAAGTACTTAAGGCGCTAGTAGTATCAGTGTCTGTTTGGTCAACAACTGACTATCAGATCAAATGAAGGTCTTCATTTCAATAATATTTCAACAGTGTTTATTAACCTAAAACATATTGTCCAGCAGGGGGCCACATAAGTGTTAAAGTGCTGACAGAGGTATTTGCTTGATTTTCTCACACATTTCCTGCTATTGTTTTCCCTCTAGCAAAGTTTCAGCCACGGCACTCAGGCACTCCTTCCCAACCTCTGCATCAGTGAAAGCTTTTTTATTCTGACCCAAAATCCATGCTACTCGGAATGAACACTCGTTTGCTCGTTGTTGGGCAGTGAATGAATAAGTCAACATGTTTGTAGATCGGGCATATTGGGCTGTAAGATCCTTCATTTTTTGTGCACGCACTTCGGATTTGAGAGGGTAATTTATGTCGAATTCTTTGTGCTTCGTTTCGTAGTGGCGTTTTACATTGCTGCTTTTGATGAGCGCAACCGTCTCGGAGCAAATCAGGCACACAGGCTTAGAGCTGCATGCAGGCAGAATGAACATAAATAGGTCTGTCCACTCCTCTTTAAAAGCTCTGTTCTCACATTCTACCTTTCTCTTCTTAGAGCACGCCATCCTTTCTCTTGAACTGCAATGAAGCTTTCTCTCTCAACTGAAGGCACTCTTTTCTTCGCTTCGCGCTTTTGCAGCGCTTGCGTGCACCAGTCGCACAGCTCGTAGGGCAGGCTATCATCTGATTGGCTACTGGCATTATAAGGTTTAAACAAAAACATAGCCTACCATAAAGTTATAGTTAATTTAATGTATTTAACGGGTTTATAAAAGTCACCCAAACATTAGTTGTTAAAATCTCTTGGTAAAAATTATATTTATAAAAAAAAATCGCATTATTAATATTATTGTTGCAATTGTGTCTCGGTCCGGAGAGGACGTCAGTTGGGTCTGGACCCGGACCGCGGTCCGCCTATTGCCGACCCCCGTTCTAGTTGCATAAATCACTTGTGCAAGGCTAGTGCAAGTTGAGGGGATCTGCTAGCCTGCCAATAAAAACCCACTCCATAGTACACCTGAGGCAAACCAATTATAACCCCAGACTGTCTATGTAAATGTCTGTGTTGATAGAATAATGTTAGAAATAAACTTTGCATCGCATTGCATTTAGTTTATAATCCCTGTAGTTGGAAGCAGGCTACAGCAGCGGTGGACTGATATTACCTGGAGTGCACTTCTCTGTTTACGTTCTGCTGTAGTGATACGACGGAGCAAAGTGAAATTCCGCCGCTGCTGAGAAAGTAGTCCCTCAAAATGTAATGCGATCATTGCGATACAATGATAGTTTTATTTCTATCTATCTATGACATTTACATACAGTCTGGCATTATAATTGGTTTGCCTCAGGTGTACTGTGGAGTGGGTAAAACTGTTTTTATTAGCAGGCTAGCAGATCCCCTCGACTTGCACTAGCCTAGCACAAGCGATTTATGCAACTAGAAGGACTGAATGAAAAGTGTTGAAAACAGTTTCCAATGATAAATAACACACTGGCTCACTTGGAAATGAGGTCTAATGTCCAAAATCCCAAACTACCCCTTTAAGTGGAGGCTACTTTATTTATTTTTTACCTTAGGCGCAAAACCCCGGATGAAAAGCCTGGATGAGTAATTTGTTAGGTTAGTAAAATAACCAAAATATAGTTTTAAGTAGAATGATAGAATGTAAAGGGATACATCAGGGGGGTTATGTGATATGATGGTTGATTCTTTTATATTGAGTAAAATATATGTTCTGCCATGTTCATGCGCATCACTAGTAAACCATACCAACTGTGCAACTCTGTTGCACAAAATCTAGCCCCAGTTGCCGAACGGAAGTAGAATCCTAAGAGTGTCATCAGGTGTTGTTCACGAGAACTTTCCCACGTTGCGAAAATATTCACCCATAATCCCCAGCAATGTGAATGCACCATAAGTCTAGGCCAAAGTCAGAACAGGCAAAAAAACTCCTCAAACCTCCTGTCGCTGCCTGCCCAAATACACCTGAGCAGATAGATTTCTATGTAAACAAAATTTATCTAATCTACAATTCATTTCAACCATCTGCTTAATCTCTGTCTTCATATTCTCCTCCTCTGAGCTCTAAACTTGCCCATTTCATACCTGTTGACTCTCACTATCATAAATATCATCACTAAATCTAACCCCTTCTCATGTCAGCTTGACCCTGCCCACACCCCCAATCTACCCTCCCGGAACCTACACGGTTTGGGTTTCATTCTGATGTAAATGCAATGGCTCCGGTATAAATAATAAAGAATATGTTGTCGTTTTTTGCACTTGTAAATAGTTAATCGTGTTTGTAGCCTATACTCAGATGTATAGATGTATGCGCACTCCTGCATGCGAGTCTCTCGGATCATAATTCTAAAGAGGTCTACTGGCGCATCCCCGCCTTCTCATGTGAACCAAGAAAGCCCGCTCTGTGAAGACGGGGGATTTTACCCCCTCAGTTTTATACAGGCAACTTGAGATAAGATGGTGAAATTTCCGGGTGTGCCAAGCCGCGACCGAACCGGCTTATTAATGTAAAAACACCTAGGGACAATACTGGTTAACTCCAGCCTCAGCTCTGCTGTTGTTCCCCCTGCTCTTAAAATTGCTGCAGTTACCCCCATTTTAAAGAAGCCCAACTCAGATCCCACTTCCCTGTCCAACTACCATCCTACTTCCAAAATTTCTGGCCAAATTACTGGAAAAAGTGGCTGCTTCACAAATTCAGTCCACCTCCGTAACATAGCCCGCATTCGGCCCTTCCTCTCTACATCTGATGCACAAACCCTGGTTCACTCTCTCATTACCTCACGTTTCGACTACTGCAACTCCCTCTTCATAGACCTCCCAACTAAATCACTTCAAAGATTGCAATATATTCAAAATTCAGCAGCCAGCCTACTCACTCATACTACGCGAATTGCTCACATCACCCCAATCCTACCTCAGCTACACTGGTTACTAGGGTTGTAACGATGTGCGTATCGAAATCGAAATCGCGCCACGAAGCTGTCTGAGAAGTGTGTGAGAAGGTAGAATCTTGACATGCCCTTTCTAAAGCTGCTTTCACACTGCCGCGCGGCAAGCTCCCTGATAACCGCCTCGCTGCCGGAAGGTTCTGCGTGGCGGTGTGAAATTTGAATAATTAAGTAAAGTAATGAACAAGTCCGCTTTATTCCGACCATATTCAAACCTATAAGCAGACCCACTGCCGTTACCCCCGAGAGAACATCTACGCTAGAGGTAATGTTCCTCCTGTGCTCCTTGCATTAGATTAGGGTGCGGGTGCCACTTAATGACATGCAAACGTAGACCGAAGCATCATCATCACGCCCACTCAACTGGTGTGAAATGCTATTATTACATCCTACTGCTCATTCACATATACAATTAGCATTTCCTACGGAGAAAATACTATCTGGTAGTATTTTTTCAGGAGGTCCAACGTCAGGATATGTCATTCATATACGACACATGTGTAGAATATATGGAGAACAGATGGATGTACGTCCATATGTGAAAGCAGCTAATGTGGCGTGTGCCGTGCCCCCCACATGCACGTGATCGATTTTATAATAGCCATTTATATAGCCTATCGACGATCAATAGGGCGCTCAATCTGATGAAGGACGATTGTAGACATTCGGCAAACCTTAATATGTAGGTATACAGTGTTACAATGTGCAAAAGTATGTTAATATAAATCAAATTGTACCAAATCACAAGCCTCAAAAACACATCTTATGCTGGATGCACACTAGATGATTATTGAAATTCAGAAAACGTGAGAGACCACACACCAACCAATACAGTAGATTAAACAATGTTTCCCAACCGGGGGTACAAGTACCCCTAGGGGTACACAAGCACATTGCAGGGGGTAAGTGGAAATTCCTAGCCTGACAAAAAAAATCTTCAGCACGTGATCAACGGACGTAGTTTAAATGACTCTGTAAGCAATTGGATAGTGCTTCAACCAATCAGACCAACGATCAACCTGTGACCCGATCGACCTGTCGTCATTTTGTTAAACCAGCCAAACCTAGCACGCAAGGGGGAAAAACCAGCTTGGAGATGGGCTCCCGCAAAAACTAATCGGAAACAGAAAGAAATGTATTGTATTTCTCTCCAGACCCTGCTGCAGAGCGAATCCAAAGCGCCGGCAGAACGGGCTAAGTAAATATTCCTCAGTCATTTCATAAGCCCGTCAACAAAATGATAGTGTGCTATAACTAGTTTCCCCAGGGAGATATTAACCTGTGGCACAGCCGCAAATCACACAAATCAAAACAGCTGCGTACCTGCAGTCAGACAAATATGGATAAATGGCTGAAACATCCACTTGCTTTGGATTCAGGTGAGGGTTCAGAGGAGCCCACGAGAAACGCAAGAAAGAGGCCAAACTACTTATGCAGACCCACCACAGCCTCAGTGATTCTGGTTTAAAGTTGAACTGCCTGTTAAAGGGGAATTATTCAAAGAAGCTCCAGTTTGTTCTGGTAAATGTTAGATCTTAACCTTAGAAAGACTCTCAACACTCCCCTAAAAGGATAATCGGGCAGCAAAAAAAAAAAAAGGTTCTCCTGTGTCTAACTATTGGTGTCAAAAGGGTCACGATAGTCTAAGGCAGACCTGGGCATTGTACAGCCCCCGGGTCACATACGGCCCTTTGGTTGACTTTGACCAGCCCGTGTGTTCACACCAAACGCGACGGCGCGACACAATTCAATACAAAGTCAACGTAGAGACGCGATTCAGGCGAAATTTGTTGATAGAAAAACCTGCGGCAAGATTTGATTGACGGCGCGTCATTTTCCCCTGCCACGGGCGAGTGCGTTCACGTGGATTGCATTTTCGCTGAAGTTGAAATATTTGAAATTTGCCGCAACATTCGCTTGGCAACAGCCAATCAGCGTTCACTCTCTGGGTGAAGTAACGTAAAACAGCAAATCAGCGTTCAACCAGCCGGGCCAACCATTCCCTGCACTCCGCAGTGAACAGTGCTTTTTGCCGTTTGTGACTCGAGGAGCTCTATATATAATATTATATATACAGGCTTAATATATAAATATCTAGAGAATATAATATATACGATATATATAATATCACGGCACAAAGCTGTGTGCGCCAACCGATCCCTGCACTCCGCAGTAAACCGCAGCTTGGAGGAGAAAGTAATTGTTGCCGTGCACTCGTTAAAGCCCAGCAGAGACTAGATTTCTCTCACTGAACAAGAAAAGAGAACTTAAAAACACCAAATGAGGTGGTTAGACTACAAATGTTGGCATGTAAAGGCACCAACTAGCAGTGAACTGGGACACTTTCTTTGGAAGCCTTTTTCTCAAAATCACAGTTCAGTGATGTTTAGTGACAGTTCAATATGATGTATCTTGCTTAATATTTGGAGTACAAAGACAATATTGTGATGTCTTTAGAATGCTAAGAACCTCTTTGTCACAAATGGTGAAAAAAAAATACTAAAATAATAAATGATTTTTTTGTAAGGCAACCTCACTTTTTCATTGCTTAACATTAACATATACTCTTACCAGCTTGTCAAAACAATGCTATTTACTGCTTTTTATAAAGAAATACAATTAATACGCAGATTTGAGTTCAGCCTTTTGGCCCGGCCCCCCACAATATTGTCAGTTTCTCATGTGGCCCCATGGAAAAAATAATTAACCACCCCTGGTCTAAGGGCTTAGGTTGTTTGACTTCCAGCCAAATGGTTTGTGGTTTGAACAGCAATGTCCGCGAAACCCCTACTCATTGCTTACATGCACCTAAGAATTAGGTTGCTTTGGATAAAAGTGCCTCCTTAACAGGGCTTAAATTTTATTTTTCAAAATGAAGAGCCCACATAGGGGGGATTTTTAAAATTATTTTAAATTCCTTTACAAATGTCGTCATGTGCTATTATTTTAAATGTCGTGTACACTCTCCTGCTTTATATTTGCTCTTTGTTTTCAATTAATTCATTAACTTTTAATCATTTTACATGAACTATGGAAACAGTAGCTGACTTATTTTCTTAACTATATACAGTCCTATTAGTTTCTCTGTCTCCTCTCTTAGTCACATCTTCTTGGTACATCTGTATCCTGATGTACCATGAATGTGTACCTACCGATTGCGCAATACCCGCGCTGAAATTGTAGAGGTACGTTTGAGCCAGCGGCCCATTTTTGCATTAGCCTACTGAAAGCTCATAGCGTTGGAAATAATTGTCAAGAACAGCACATGGGTCGTGTACAACTTTTGAGAGTGAGAGAGTGAGAAGGAGCAAGGGCAAATGGGTTCTGTGTGACTGCGCGTGTGTGGGTTTTTGTCGCCTGATCAAAGATTGTACAAAGGATATGCACCACAGAAATCTGAAGATGGTTCGTCAAGTGAAATCATTACTAGATCCAAAATCACACCGTCACGTTGTTATAAATTTATCAAACAACAAATTGAAATTTGCCCTGCATTATGCTGGCCCGAATTGCAGGATTAGAAAAAAATTACCCACACTGAAATTTAAGCTCTGCTAAATTACAATAAAGTAAATAGTACGTAATGAAACAGATCTCAACATGGGATGAATCCAACTCCACACCACTGGTCCATGTAACAGTAGTTTTTCTCCTCAATATGAAGGACGAGTTGTCAGAATGGACCTCGCATTAGCTGCTTGGAATGTCCTTCTCCATGCCGAGGCCACCGTAGCCAGGTCCACTGATTCCCATCATAAATATTTATTCTCTTTTGCCAAGAGGCTGAACACTGCCAGGGCAGTTGCCATGCTAAAAATAGCAGGTTGCTACTCTACTGAAAGGCATCGGAGAGACTGGCAGTGACGGTGGGTGGTGTCATGGTGGATCAGGGAGGGGGAGTGAGATGAGGTTGACTCTGATTCATGCATGCCACTGTCAGACAATGACACAGCTAGGGGGCTGGGGAGGATGGACAGAATCAAACACTCTGGTTAAACAGTAAATGCATAACTACATATAAAAATCCTTTGGCTCATCACTCGCCGGTGAGCCATGCTCATATTGGCCTGCTTGTTATCAAACAACAGCCTGAACTGCTACTGGAGAGGCTAGCAGTAACTGCTGGCTGGTGGGGGACAGGGAGGCCGACGGCTTTGGGCTGCAACTCAAGTAGGGATTGAGCCAAAACTGCTTTTTATGGGGATCGTGCTTAGTAACAATTGTATAGGCTTATAACCATAGCTTCTTTAAAAGTCAATAAAGGTAATGAGGTATTCTTTCCATCTGTTCCATAAAATATCATGCATTGTCTCACTAGATAAATAACTAAGCGTGTATTCATTGCAGAAGAACAATCTTTTTGCATAAATATAACAAAGTCCCTGCATTAGTAGGCATATGCTAAGCTTCCATGTTAGCCACAGGCTAATTCTAAGCCATGTCTATTCGGTAGGCATAGGCAGAGCTACATCGGCTGGTACATGCAATGTAGGTGCCTGCACTCACCTACATCAGTAGGTGAGTGCAAAGCTAAATCAGTAGACATATGCTAAGCTACATCAGGAGATGTAGGGGAAGGCGCAGGCTAAGCTACATCAGAAGGTGCATTTTAAGCTACATCAGAAGGCACTGGTTTAGCTACTTCACTAAGCACCGGCTAAGCTACATTAGTGGCAGTAGGGAGGGACTGACATTTATAGTCCCTTAATCCTAGTTTCTGTACTCAAGAGTAACCCAGGTAGCTGATTGGGGGATGTGAAGAGAGTGAGTGTGGCCAGGAATGCCATCGCTGCAAGACAAACACGGGTGCAAAGAGCATCTGGAAGTATGCACAACACTCATACACATGAGGTATACCAAGCTAAAGGCAAAGCCAGGCTTATGTCGCCAAGCCTCGCTACTTTCAGCTAGATTTGCATCACATTAACATGACTTAAGGGAATCTCCACTAAGTAACCATGGCAACTTATCCAACCAAACTAACCTGGTCGGTAGCAGGTTAACTGTCAGGCTTACTTGATGAGGTATTTCAGAGAAGTCCATATGTCGGCAACAAGTGTACCATTAGAAGGTTCCACCATGCCTAGTCCTCACGATTTTGTCACAAATGTACACGAAGTACAAACAGCGTATATTTTCACTAAGGGTCCAAGATTAAATTATGCAAATTAAATTAATTTCTATCTATTGTTATCGTGAATATTTTCTCAAAACATACTAATGTATGTATTCTACCGTAATCGGGAACAAGCAGTTGGGTTAGTAGTCGATCGCTGACACTGGTGAGAATGTCATAGATTTATTGGCATTGGCTTATTTTTGTAATTCCCTTTATGTCAGAGAAAGTAGGCCTAACAATTGGCATTTTATAATAAATATGTCGTACAATTTCCCCAGAACCTAAATATAACTTGCAAAAACCCATGGTAAAGTTAATGTTACTGATAGTGAAGTCAGACACTGCTGCATGGGAAATTGTCACCCACATATATTCCATTCAGGTGAGTTTTTCAGCAGGCAGCCGAGACCACTTCAGTTGAGATAAATACTATGGTTAGTCAATTTAGAAAATTCAAAGAAATGGAAAAAAAATTGTGTTTTGATTTCTCCAGTAATCCTTCCTAAATGATCAATTGCGTGAGGATTGAACCCCAGTCGACAGGGTGCAAGTCCGACACATTACCTCAAGATTATCTCCCTGATTACAAAACCATGGTCAATATTCAATTAAAATATGTTTACTACTTATGCATTCAACAGATCTGCGATTTTTTGACAGGGGGCCTCCTTTTATTAATGGTTACGGTGTTCCCTTTTTGAGTTATTTTATGCTTGTACTCCTCATAGAACTCCGCAAGCAGCTTCTATTCGCCACTGGAAAATATCCCGCTCTGTCCTTTTCGGACATTTGATACATGATTCAACATTCACGGTTCTGGGCTGGTTACATATCTGGCTTGAACTAACCTGAACAAGGCGCAGCTGAACAGCGTTGATGGAATGGCTTTAGCCTCAAGTGGAAGTTGGCGTTAGTTCTAACTGGGCTTAATCAACTAAGCACCGCCTTCGTTAGCGACTTTGATGGAATACCCCCCAGGACTCTTTCAACACAACCCTCTTAGAAGAAAACTAAACAAAACTACGGCAGTCGAAACCAAAGCAGTCAGTGCGCTTACATGACACTTAAGAAAGTCTAATTATTGGCTTAGCGTGACTATGATTGGATTAATAAGATGCATGTATACACCTTAGTCGAGCTAAAATCTTATCAAAACGGGTTACTCAGTCAAATTAAGACACCTAGACAATTCGATTCATAGTCGAGTTAAGCGTGCATGTACGGAATGGGATTGGATTATGCATCGAATTGCATCCTGCGCATGCTCGAGATCTTTTCCTGAGGCCGTGAGCCGGAAGTAGGAGGAGAAGATAGTCGTGCTGTTGTCGCCGTCGGAAAACGAGAAAGGGCGATTTATTTTAAAAGGTGCGCAGAAGATGGAGGAAGCCGGTGAATGTAGTTACCCCCTATAAGAATTGTCCCGGCCGCGGGAGCACGCATGGCATGCATTCAGTAAAGGTGGAAGCACACTGACACTACGATTCGATTTCACCCAAGGCTGAATTAAAAGCACATGTTTTTCTAAATGTGCGTCATTAACAGGGTTTTAAAGTAGTAACTTCTGGCACATCTGTCAAAATAAATCGTTTTTCTCCCAACGTGTTGACGATATTTATTCATTCATTGCGCCACGCGGAGAATGACGCATACGGACAGGCGACGAGGGTGCTGCTCCAGCAGGAGAAATATGTTTTCAGTAGACAGCTGTCAACTCACTTTGGGTCACAGTTTATTTAAAAAGCTGCCGCAGAAGATGGAGGAAGCCGGTGTAGTGCCAATGTAGTTACCCCCATAAGCAGTGTATCATTCAATAGCAATGTATTCATTCATTGCGCCGCGGCTGAACTGACGGGGGGTATTCCCTGTTATTATGAATCTTAGAGACTGTCGGGTTCTCGGACTTCCACAACAAACAAAGTAAAGACTTGTAGTGGTGTTTATTTCGCCCATGGGGAAAAAGTAATTGGGGGAAATTAACTTTGGCTCTGACTCTGTGATGTCCAGATTGAAACGAACATGGAGGAAAAAGCTCTCCATTGTTCTGACCTCTCGTCGTATGCTATCGTATGTCGTATGGACTAGTGCCAGCGGAGGAGTCCGCATACAACCGAGAGGTCAGTATGGACCCGAAGTGAACCGACAGCTGGCTACTGAAAACATCTTTCTCGAATGCCATTGCCGCCTGTGTTTGTTGTTGCTGGTGACGTGGAGAGGTCTACCGGTGGCTCTATTACCACTAGTTGAAATGGGTACAGCGCCACCTATCGTACCAGGGTATGACATGCTTCAGCCAATTGATCGATTTACTCGCCGCCATGTACACTGGGACAATTGCAGTTGTCCAGTTGCGGAGCATAGTCGAACTATGGCCTTAATCCAATTAAGCTGTGCATGTAAACATACTGACTGTGATACTCTAAACGATAGCGTGTCATATTGGTGGCTTTGTAAAGCACATTCAATTTCTCAATCTTTGAAATGTTGAACAGGTGATGTTTCCAATTACAATATTGACACAAAAAAGGATTTTGCGTTCTTGCAGCAATGCAAAATGATGCAAGATGTTCACATTCTATACATTATCTGAGCTCCTGACTCTTGATTTCTACATTGTATATGTGAGATATATTTATTTCACCAGCTACCTGTGCCTACTTAAATCGATGCCAAGAGTCAGAACGTGTCAAAAATGGGTTTAATAAATCACTATCAGAGAATTTGTTATGGAATTAAACAACCCAAAGAGGAAGAGAAGACCAATAAGCTTTTGCCTTCAAGGATGATGATCCCATAAAGGGTGTCTAAAGACAGCCATTCACTGAGCCGTAGCCTATGCCAACACCACTTAACTACTGCTAAGCTTCTGATCACCAGCTCCTTGCTACTGCACTGTAGCCCCATAGGAAAAAAAGGGCTGACCAAAATAGTCCAAACTGAGAGCAAGGCTATATGTTCTACAGTAATAAGCACACAATCTGGCCCCTTTTTGTTTTCATACCCCCTTGGCGCGTCCCTTTGAATGCACTGGCCCTTTCACCGGTGTGGGCGATGACAGGCCGCACTGACCCCATCCCCGACACAAATTAATTAGCGATGTCAACAACTGAGCAATGCATCACGCATTATCGATGGGATGCGTGGAACATATGTGCAGAAGTGTGTACGAGAGGTTATAACGGGGAAAGAATGGCATTCGCCTGCAGTGAAGCAGCTCAACAATAATTAATAATTTTATGCATCTACTTACGGTTCCTTCGGCTACGGCAGTTTTTGATAGTTTACGATTTAAAAATAAAATATAGATAAGCATAAACATTTAACATTAGCGTCGGTTTTAGATAATCAGGAAAATAAAGCTTAAAAAACAATTCCCTATAAACTTAATCTGCGGGGGATATGGTTACTTAAAGACATTTCATTGTACAATGCACTGTACACAAAAAGTCATAAGGAAACGTTTAAAACAATTTCGGCAAACAGAACACTGAAAGCAAGCATTAGTTGAAAGGTGGCCTCAGCTGAACCTGGGTATCGAACATTTTGTCCAACATAATGCTAAATACATTTGATGCATATGCAAAATGCTTTTTTAGTGCAATCGAATCAAATGCAACGTGTAGCAATGTTATCGATACTAATTAAGGAAACTACCTAATCAAAATACCAGAACAAGAATTGGCAGTGAGAGTTTGTATTTTTTCATAAGGACCCCTGTTAGCTGAAGGAATTAGCATTGGGGGATATAATTTATTTGAGGTACATCATGTATGCAAGTTAAAGACTGTGCATGCAGAGTTGAAGACAACATTTTAAATCTTCACCGACTGGCGATAATAAAAACCATAGACAATGCAATAACATCGACGTCAGAGGGATTAACGTAAGGCTGAATGACCAAACTGCACAACATGTTTCACTACTTCCACTGGCCTGCATAAGATGTTTTGCAATGGTATTCAAAAGTTAAACTAACATTAGCTATACCGGAGGACGCGAAAACAAGTTAATGCAAGGTCGTCCGGATGTATAGGGTGTCCATTAGTGTTCCCTACCATGAAGTGTTCACTGGGTTCTTGTCGACGCTTATGCCTCTGCAGCCATTTTGTAGTAACTGGTCGAGGGAGGAAGGAAGGAGCTGGCGTCGCCGCTGCGGGCCACGTGACCATCAACAACAAACACACTAGTCCCCTTTTTCTTACGCTCCGCCTCGCCGTTACTATGACAACAACTGAGATCTTCCATTTTTCTCTCACCTGGCATTTTATGTCATTCCTTCTGTGTGTGAGTGAGTGAGAGAGTGAGTGAGAGAGAGAATGTTTTGCATATCACGGCATGTTATTTGTGGCTTTAGTCAGTATGACTCACGATTAGTACGAGATGAAATGGAAGGCTGAAATGGAAGATAATGTAATGGAAGTAGCATACTCTATTTGCACCAACAGAGGGCGACACATTGTTATGTTTGACTTGGCTACTACTACCATAGGGCTTTGCAATTTTGCAGAGCCACACACACACACACACACACACACACACACACACACACACACACACACACACACACACGCGCACACACACACACAC
>JAOPUD010000089.1:10186422-10197807 GCA_027122715.1 Trisopterus minutus
GTGTGTGTGTGTGTGTGTGTGTGTGTGTGTGTGTGTGTGTGTGTGTGTGTGTGTGTGTGTGTGTGTGTAGTGGTGGTAGTGTATGGTACAAGCATGTACAGCTGTGTGTATGTTAGCATGCCATGGTGGTGGTAGTAGCTGTGGTGGTAGTGTATGGTACTAGCATGATCAGTTGTGTGTATGTTAGAGTGGTGCAACATGGCGATGGTGGTAGTGTATGTTACTAGTATTTACAGCTTTGTGCATGTTAGTGTAGTGAGCGTAGCATAAGAGTTTGTATGGTTAGCGTAGCATGGCATTGGTGGTAGCTGACCGGTGGTTCTCACCAGTGGCCAGTGGGGGGGATGAAGTATATGCAGCAGTGGACCCTGGAGTCTGGGATCCTCTTCTTCCTGTTGATGTTGATCTCCTCCTGCAGGTAGGCCTCGTATTGGTCGTTGATGAACTTCATAATGGGCTGCCAACTGACACACACAGGAAACAGAGGGTAGCGAGAGGAAGGTAGGAAGCAAGAGGAAGAGATGATGTGGAAGAGGTGGTCAATGGGAGACAGACAGGACAGAGGGATAAGAGGGGGGGTCAGCGGGGAAAGGAAGCAAGAGAATAAGGCAGAGTGCCGTTGGGAGAGTTAAACATTTCAGTACTGACATACCGAATAACAACAATAAGTTTACTGCTTGTGAGGAACAGCATACTAGTACTAGTACTACTACATACTAGTACGTACCAGTTCTCGTTGTTGATCTGGTCTCCGAAGCCCGGTGTGTCAATGACCGTCAGCTTCATCCTCACACCCTTCTCCTCCACATCTACCACATACACACACACACACACACACACACACACACACACACACACACACACACACACACACACACACACATACACACACACAGTCGGTCGTAGCATCTATGAAAACCATTCCCAATCATAATAATCTGGATTGGATGAGAGAGGAAGGTAGAGGCTATGAAAAAGAGAGATTATGGGAGAAATTGGGTAGGGTAAGCAACAAGGAAAGAGATTGGCTGAGAGAAATAGAGAGGAAAAAATAGAGGGAATAATGAGAAGATCATGGTTGACAGAGAAGGAGGGAGGAGGGTATATGTGTTGGGAGAGGTGTTATGTGTAAATGGAGCAGGCAGCAAGAAAGGGGAAGGCAGGGCCTGGGAGTTCAGCGGTGTGTGTATGTGTAGATGGAGCAGGCAGTAAGAGGAAGGCAGGGCTTGGGGAGGTCAGAGGGGTTGTGGGAAAGGTCAGTACCGTGGCTGATGGACTTGATCTCTACTGTCTTGGGGATCTTTTCCTGGGCCGTGGCAAGAGCAGACTTACGGCTCACTTTGGACTTGAAAAGCGTATTCATCAGGGTTGATTTGCCCAGTCCACTCTGCCCTGTGAGCAGCACAGAAACAAGAAGATTAATTTTATATCTGCGGACCACTTGACACACTGCAGGCGGCTCTGGCTGCACTGGCAGGACAGCCATCTCTTATAACTGACCACTACCCAAACAGTCCATCCAAGAGATGACCTTGAGTTCACCAGAGAGAGGCCACTGATTTCCATACTGTCACACAAGCCGTTTTATATATATTATGAACTCTGGCATTTCCAGAGATTCAGCCAAACTGAGTCAGACTGCGTCGACATCCCGACATCCGCACCCACTAGCCGCCTCACCAAACGCGGACCGGATGACGATGTGGAGGCCTACCTGGAGGTGTTCGAGAGGATGGCCCGTCGGGAGAGCTGGCCGGAGGACTAGCGGGCCCACATACTGTCCCCCTTTCTCACCGGACCCGCCCAGCATACGAGCCAGGATCTAATGCCAGAGCATTAAAACAGGCGATATTGGCCTGCTACGGCCATAGCCTCGCTGCCCGTGCACAGTGCTTCCATGACTGGCGGTTTGACGCCAGAGGCACCGTACGGACTCAGATCTCCCACCATGGCAGGCTTATACGGCGATGGCTCGCGGCCAATGACGGACACATCATCCTGGATAGGGTGCTGATAGATAACACCATCCGTCAGCTCCCACCGGACGTCCAGAGAACCCTCGCCAACAACCACACTGTAGATGAGCTGGTCCGGCAGCTGGAGAACTGGCAGGTCCCCCAGAAACTGAGGTTTAGCATCCGGACCCCCCCGAGACGCAGAGGGACCTCCGAGGACCAGATCCCTCTCAACGTCCACCCCCACCGAGGCCGCCGACCCCCTCCCAGGACCCCCGAGAGGATCGACGTGTTTTAGCTGCGGACAGCTAGGTCATCTAGCTCGCCAGTGCCCTGGAAGCCGGGATATTTCCATGCCTTCCACCTTCGCCGACGAGGGACGGGCAGGGCCGTGTCTCCTATGACCTGTTGGGTGCATCAGAAGCCAGGTGCCCCAAATCTCCCAGTGTGGGTAGGTGGTAGGGACACTCAGGCCCTCCTGGATACCGGCAGTGTCGTGACCCTCCTAAGGCCGGATCTAGCGGATGGAAGGGGGGGGAGCCCATGGACGTCGCCTGTGTGCATGGGGACACCCACACATACGAAACATGCCACGCTGTGGTGCAGACCCCCCGAGGGGTGTTTACGGTACGGGCTGGGATTGTGCCCAACCTCCCCGTACCCCTACTCATTGGGAGTGACTGCCCAATATTCCACCAGCTTTGAAACCCCGAACCGGGCCTCCGACCACATCGGATACCGCCACGAAGGCACGTTCGACCAGGCCAACCCACTTACGGTGCTCGGGTGGCTCACTCATACCCAGCAGAGTTGTCTGGAGAAGGTGACAGGACCCGGGGGGGGGATGGCCCCACCCCACCGCACCCCAGGCCACTCAACAGGAGGACCCCACCGAGCTGACTCTATGCCTCTCCTAGACACCCCCCAGACACAGCGACAGCCACCGAGCCGACCGGCCCCCCAGGAGGATCTGAGCTCACCTCTAACCGAGTTCTCCGATTTTTCCCAGACAAGGCTTACCTCACCCACACTTCAGCACCAGGGAGGGCCTATTGTACTGGGTAGTAGAGAGAGGGGGAGTAGTGACTGAACAACTAGTGGTACCCCGCCCGTATGTTAGCAAAGTCCTGTTCATGGCACACTCCCATTTGTTAGGGGCCCATCTAGGCATGGATAAAACCAGGGCCAGGATTTTAGACCGCTTTCATGGGCCGTGTGTGAAGAGAGATGTCATCCTACTGGATGACATCTCTCTGTCAGGCTTGCCCGGAATGCCAGCGCACGGCCCCGAGACCCTCGGTCCGAAACCCTCTGATCCCAATGCCAATTATTGAGGTACAATTTGACCGGTTAGCACTGGTCATTGTCGGGCCGCTCCGCAAGACCAGCCGGGGTCATAGGTACATACTGGTTATGGTGGACTATGCCACCCGGAAGCCCTGCCCCTTCGCACCACCACCACTAAGACAGGTGCTAAGGAGCTCATGCTTCTGTTCAGTTGGGTGGGGATAGCCAGGGAGGTACTAACCGACCAGGGGTCCTGCTTCATGTCACGGGTAATGAAAGAGCTTCCGAGTCTTCTCCAGGTGAAACAGCTTCAAACCTCGGTGTACCACTCCCAGACCGACGGGCTCATGGAGAGATTCAACAAGACCCTTAAGCGAATGCTCAAGAAGGCCATGGAGACTGACGGAAAGAATTGGGACCAGCTCCTGCCTCATGTGCTCTTCGCCGTCCGCGAAGTTCCCCAGGCCTCCACTGGGTTTGCCCCCTTCGAGTTATTTTATGGGAGGAGACCAAGGGGACTCCTCGACCTCGCCAAGGAGGCTTGGGAGAGTCGGCCCTCCACACATTGCACCATGGTGGATCATGTAGAGCAGGTGTGGAGGCACATGGCTCAGGTCTGGCCCATCGTCCGGGACCACCTCCGACGGGCAGCAGGCCCAGGCATGGGTCTACAACCGGGGGCCCAGCTACGCATCTTTCGGCCCAGGGAGTTGGCCATGGTCCTGATACCAACCGCTGAGTGCAAATTCCTGGCCAAGTGGCAGGGCCCATACGAGGTGGTCGACAGAGTGGGAGAAGTGAATTACAGGGTAAGGCAGCCCAGGAGACGCCAACCCACCCAGCTCTACCGTTTCAACCTGTTGAAGCAGTGGTGGACCGGTACCTCCCCACCAGTACCGCCCCCCCTGCTTCTTGCCGCTCGGCGCGGGATACTGGAGGTCCCCCTGGGAGACGATCTCAGCCCCGCCCAGAAGCATGACCTCGAGGAAGTCGTCTTACAGCACCAAGATGTCTTCTTGGAGATACCCGGCAGGACCACGGTATCCCAACATGACATTAAAACTGCCCCAGGTGTCACAGTGAGCAGAAGCCCGTAGGAACGCTATCAAAGAGGGGGTCGCTAGGGTGCTCCAGTTTGGAGTCATTGAGGAGTCGCGCAGTGCCTGGTCTAGCCCCATCGTCCTGGTCCCCAAACCTGACGGGACTTTACGATTCTGCAACGACTTCCGGAGGCTGAATGAGGTCTCAGACTACGACGCCTACCCCATGCCAAGGGTCAATGAACTGATTGAGCAGACCCGCCTGCTACCTCACCATGCTGGACTTGACCAAGGGGTACTGGCAGGTCCCACTCTCCAAAGCCGCCCGGGAGAAGACGGCGTTTGCAACCCCAGGGGGGCTATTTCAATACATTGTCCTCCCATTCAGCGTCCATGGCGCGCCTGCCACATTCCAGTAGATGATGGACCAACTCCTGAGGCCACACCAGACCTACGCAGCAGCGTACATTGACGACATCATAATCCACAGCACCAGCTGGGATATCTACCTCTGGCAGCTGTGGGCGGTCCTGGGGGAGTTGAGGAAGGCCGGACTCATGGCCATCCACTCAAGTGGATGGCAGGTGCGAAGGACACAAACGCACAGGTGACGAGGTGGTTCCTGGCACTCCAGGATAATCGGTTCCAGGTGGACCACCGGCCGAGCAGGGAGCACGGCAATGCCGACGCCCTGTCCCACCGCGATGCTTGCCTCTGGTCGGTCAGAAGCAACCCTAGGTTTCAGCCAGCGGTGGAGGAGTGTGGCAACCCGGCATCACGCCCCAGGCGGGGTAGTGGTGGACGCAGTATACTACAGGTTGCCAACAGAGGGAGGCAAGAGGAGCATTGCTGCCAGCCAATCAAGGAAATACGCAACACCTGAGGAGCAGGGGAGCATGGTTTAAAAAGCATGCTCCCACACTCATTCAAGGCTCACCTGGTTCACACATGAGGAGAGACCAGCCGGCGTGGGTGAGCTGTTTCCACCCCACTGAACAAACCTGTGCATTCCGCCAGAGTTGTTTTTTTGTTCTACTTTAGTGAGTGATTCTTTATGTTTGATTAAAAGTGCCGGGTTGGCTTTCAGTTCAACCTGAATCTTGGTCTGTTTGGGACGGGGCAGTGCACTCTCACCAAGCCGGGGTGCCACAACACACACACCAAAATAGCTTATTGATTTATTGTATATCCTAAAATAACCACAGTGACTTCTGGCTTCCACTGACTGGTGGAAGAGGCTGATTGAGCGTGTTTAGTCTGCTAGGCTATAAGCAGTGTCTGTGACCGAGGCATTTAATTTGACGAGAAACCGCAGATGCACCGTCTGATTGTGTGCTGGGTCCCTCTGTAGGTGTGTGTATGTGTGTGTGTGTTTCAAGATGTGTAATGATGAGAAGGGTGTGGTGGAAAAGGGAGAAGATAAGTGTTTCAGAGCCTATGGTTTGAGGCTGCTTATTAAGGAGATTAAAACTTTCCATACAGGCTTGATTAGAGAGGAAGACTGAATGCGTACACTTTGCTGTTATTCAGAAATGTCACTATAACCCTAAACCTTTGCTTCTTGACAGGCGAGACCTTCAAGGGTGACTGTACCTTAAGTATAAAACCCTTGAGCATCACAACCTGAATAGAGAATAAACTCCCAAACATCAGATCATGAAAGATGCAGAACAATATTCCAGGGGAATCACAAATATAAGCTAATCAAAACTAAATGTTAAATAACAAATGAGAGCAAGTCTGTAAAGGAACAGTACAAATAGTGTCAAGATCCTCTGAAACCGCTTCTTGTTCACAACTTCAACTGTATTATTTATTATCTTAAGTCATCCAAAGCGACTTCACAACTCATCGAGATAGAGGTCATAATTAAGAAGCAAGTATGGTTGCGATACAGGTATCTCTTCTCAAGGAAGACTACAGACACAGGGGTTGGAACCCAGCAAAACATGGATCCAACTCACCTACGACCATGATGTTGAGTTCAAAGCCCTGCTTCATAGCCTTCTTCCTCATCTGCTCCAGGATGGCGTCGATGCCCACATAGCTGAAGTCCAACACTGGACTTCCACCGCTGGCTATTTTCTCGCTGTTAATCCCCCCTGACCCAGGGGGGATCAGCACCTCTGGTGCCACCGCCAGCTCCGACATGGTACTGCGATAACTGATGATCACCTCTGACCCTGCAGTCGCCAGCAACCAGATGACGGGGAGAGAGAGAGAGAGAGAGAGAGGTTAGGTTTGGAGTCGGTGAGTGGGGGGGATAGTTTGGCTGGGTGAATGGAGGTAAGAAGGAATGCTGGAGAGGAAAATGGTAGAGCTAGGGAGGGACAGTGCTTTAGGATGACAAACATTTCCATTTCCTATGTGGATGGTATGCGATACAGCACATGCTTTCTTCTACATCAGAAAGAGGGTGTAGGGAGCCCAGCGACACATTTTCAAAGTGCACTTATGCAAAGTGCCTTGCATAAGTGCCATGCATACAGTATCTCATAAAAGTGAGTACACCCCTCACATTTTTGCAAATATTTTATTAAATCTATTCACGGGACAACACTGAAGAAATGACGCTTTGAAAACCAATTATAACGCCAGACTGTGAATGTCTGTGTTGATAGAATAATTTTAGAAACAAATGTACCCTTGCATCGCATTACATTTAGTTTATTATCCCTGTAGTTGGAAGCAGGCTACGGCAGAGGGGGACTGATATTACCTAGAGTGTGCTTCTGTTTACCTTTACCAGAAAGTAGTCCCCCAAAATGTAATGTGATCATTGCGATACAAGGATAGTTTTATTTCTAATATTATTCTATCAACACAGACATTTACATCGATATTCGGGCATTATAATTGGTTTGCCTCGGGTGTACTTTGGAGTGGGTAAAACTGTTTTTATTGGCAGGCTAGCAGATCCCCTCAACTTGCGCTAGCCTAGCACCAGCGATTTCTGCAACTAGAAGGACTGAATGAAAAGTGTTGCAAACGGTCTCCCATGATAAATAACACACTGGCTCACTTGGAAATGAGGCCAAGGTCCAAAATCCCGAACTACCCCTTTAAGACCTCATAGGAATACATCAAACCACTGAGGAGGCTCATCATGAGCGAGGCACAGAAAGAGGCTGAGAGAGAGAGATAAGAGAGAGCATGATGAGAGTACAACAGTAGGATAACCAAAGGAAGGAATATAACAGAAACAGAAAAAAATCGAGGGACAAACCAAAGATCTGCAACGTCTTTGTTCATCTTCTCTGGCAATTAAAAGGATTTTAATTATCGAGAGTTTAGGTATCGAGTCTCGAGGTGACAATCTCTGTATTGAATTCTTGAAAAGGACTGTAGCAACAGACCTCAACATAATTGCCCTTTTGCTTTTCTCATGCAACGTTTTGCGAACGTGGGTCTTTTTCCCCTGGATGTGGCGTCGGCAGTTTCGCTGAATTTTGTCTCGATTGATCCAAAAGTAGCGTGGTAGGGTGAGAGTATACACAAGTCTGACGGTACATTTCTTCACCTTATATGTTTCTGCTCTCCAGCATATAAGGCCTGGAGAGGGCTTACACACACACTTTTCATGCTTGCGACTGTCGCTCAGACAATATCTTACATAGCGTTCAATTACTTTAATTCTACATTGCTGATTAGCAGGACAATCTTGTATAATCAAAAAGTTCTCAAAGTTTCACTTCAGCACCAGCAGCATTTAAAAAAAAAAAGGACACACACTCCATCACAATGCTATCATGAATAGCAGATTAAGGTATTAACCTTACAGGTTAATAGCTTCCGGTCAGCCCAGACGAGGCACGGAGCACCATGTTGTGTAAAGGCGACTAGATTTGAGGTCTTGTTCTGTGTTCTGTTTCTCAATGGGTGGCGTGGCCTGGGGGGCCAAAGATTAGAGGATTGCTGGATGTATTAAGGCGAGGGTGTATGGCGGCGCTGGTGTGAGTGGTCTCATTGAAAGTGAAGGTTGCAATGTATTTATTTATTTGGTAGCGATTCCAATGTGCAACCCACTTCAGTCTCTCAGTCTCTCCAACATATTGAGGACATCGCGAAGATAAATGCATAAACCATAATCAAGAAAAGGTCAAACAAAAAATAGGAATAAAAAATAAAGAAAGAAAGAAAGAAGGCCAACTGACGCAGGGGCAGACCTGACTGTTCCGCCTCACCCTGAACAGCTCAGACTTGGTCCAAAATACTTGTGAGGAGACCTAAGACAGAGCTGCAGTGGACAGCCGCGTTGACAGGTGTGAGCTCGACCACCTGCAGCTCAACATCGGTAAGAAGTAGGAAGTGAGGGAGCGACTCTGAACTCTGCACCCTTAATTTACTTACTTGACTTGTTTTATTTACAAGCATTAATTTTTTTTTTTTTTTACTTCCGGCAGTTGGCTGATGATCACCTGATGATCAAATGCTGCATTTTGTGTTGATATTTCTAGTTGTGTATCTGTATTTCTACCCAGTTTTTTGTTCCTGTTTTTGCAGGAACAAAAGAGGATCAAAGGATTAAAGCTTTTTCCGAGAACATCAATGAATGAGAGAAAGACAGGGAAAAATTCATCCTTCCTTGGTTGGCATACAACATAATTGTTGTCTCACGGTCTAAATAAACCTTCTTCATAAGGAATGGACATACCAGTTTTCTTTGAGACGGGAACATTTCCAGCCAGCCTTTGTTTATTTCCCACAAAAGGGAACCAATTAACGGCACAATCTCGTCACAAACAAAAGACTGACAATGTATACAAACACACACAGAAGATGCCAGCAGAATAGGCTAAATTGTGTTTGGCTAGCGAACGTGTGGGCGAGTGCGTGCTTGCGTGAGTGCGTGTGTGTGTGTGAGAAACTGAGTGAACGTGCATTAGACCAAATGAACTGTTTGAAAAAGTAAGCAAGCAATAAAAAAGAAATTTATTGCTTGCAAGGCAGCAATAAAAAGACAATGAAAGGACAAAATCTGATCAAAAAGGTAAAACAAAGGAAGAGGAGGATTAAAAAAGAAAGAAAGAAAGCATAACACAAGCAAGGGAAACACCCCAGGGATGGGAGTAATTATGCACCACTGTGTGCTGTACTCTGACAGCTAGCGTGTTGTGTTAGCACGTTAGCACACTGCTGAGCAAGCAGAGCCGGCGAGGATACCACTGCTAACAGCATTAGCTCTCTGAATACACAGGGCAGGAAAAAGGGGCTCTTTGAATGAGTCATTTAGCTCTACAAGCACACACACAGCACAATAACTAAACACAGGGCAACTGATGTCAGTCAATAAGGTGTTTGAAAAAATATCACAGTTGTACTGTATATCTGTATTGTTCTTCCATGTATTCATGCTGACACACGCATTATTTGAATGAAGAACATTATGGCATGTGCCATGTGCACACAACATACACACACGTCTTCCCTTCTATATGTTGTGCTCTCTCTCTCTCTCTCTCTCTCCCATTTCCTCTCCCACTTCCTCTCCCACTTCCTCTCCCACTTCCTCTCTCTCTCTCTCTCTCTCTCTCTCTTTCTCTCTCTCTCTTTCTCTCTCTCACTTCCTCTCTCACTTCCTCTCCCACTCCCTCTCTCTCTCCCCCTCTTCCTCTCCCACTTCCTCTCCCACTTCCCCTCTCTCTCCCCCTCCCACTCCCCCTCTCCCTCTCCCTCGTAGAAGCATAAGGAATTATGTTATAGAATGTTACTAGTTTTAGCTTTGGGGGCAGACCTCATTGGTGACATCTAGCTATAAGACAACAGGACATTGCTGGCCTACCTTGTGTTTTGTTTCTTCCCCAAGAGCTACAGTCACATTTTGGGGGACATTTGGTTTGGTTGTGTTGACACAGCAGAAATAATGAGTCTGATTCAAACTGTATGTGGACTTTTGTTAAACCAAGTCCCACACTGTGTGTCAAATTACAAAGACAAAATAGGCTTTTACTATTGTGTTTTCAGACCTCAAGCCATAAAGTCAACCAGAAGGAACTGTTTTAAATCATGCATTAGTCATTATCTTTAAATGAATTGTAATAATTCATGTTAGTATATGCTACACGTGAACCTCCTAAGATGGCACAATTTGATTGGTTCAATATCCAATCCAATATATTGTTTTGCTCGCGTGACGGTCGTCACGTCACTCTTATAAAAACAAATGAAACGCTAATAAAAACAAATAAATCCAGACAAAAAGTGTTATCTTGTACTTAAACAATTATTCACCTCAAGCTCTGTGAATAGTGTGGAATAGACCCCAGGACCTTCGGTCTCGGGGGCTATTCCCTATTCACTGCGTCTTTGGCTAATAATTGTTAATTATAGCGTCAATGTTAAGTCAAAAGGGATTAATACTATATCGATACATGACATGACCTCATGACCCTCATGAATAGTGCAATAGTGCATGGGATGAAGGAGCAATTTAAATGTATTGTGATCATCAGACTACGATGATACTAGACTTAGAAAATGCACACTATCACCAGTGAAAAGTTATGTTTTATCTTATTGTGTAGGAAATATTATGATTATCATACCATTTTTATTGCATTTTGTGGTTGTTATTGTCGCTGTCTTACCAGGGGAGACGGCCAGGTGAAAGTGATGCAGTTTGTCCTCATCTGGAAAATTGGCTTTGCACGTAGCTGTAGGAAAGACGTAAAGAAGGAGTGGTTATTATTTGTACGTTAGCAGCAGTAAGGCATCATGTTCCCCAGACTACAGAACAACAAGCTGCAGAGCCAACATGGCAGCCTGACTCTGACATCTGAGCCATTGGGCAAAACTCACAACCATCATCCAACCATTAATTTATTCATTATCTCCTGGTGGAAAGAAACTGTTTTGATGTAACCATTTATATATGGTTGCTGCATATATATATTTATGCAAACACATAATTCAGATAACATTTACACAACGGTTTGTGTTTTACCCCTACCAGAGAATGTCTAATATGTAGAGAACTGGCACTCTTGGCGCTTTTCCACTACACTTTTCCAGCACGACTCGCCTCGACTCGCCTCGCCTCGACTCGCCACGGTTCCTTTTCCATTACAAAAAGTACCTACTCAACGTGGGCGGGGTCGTCATAG
>JAOPUD010000089.1:10224259-10235399 GCA_027122715.1 Trisopterus minutus
GGTTTTAATAGCCTTTTCATTTGCTGATTTGGTGATTAGCTTAAAATAAAGTTCCATTTCTTTTTGAAAAACATAAAAGCAAGGGGTTTTCTTAGAAAATTTACTTTTATGAATATGAATGACCAAACCCACTCACCCACTCCACGCCCTGAGGGTGGTCAGAGAAGCATCAGAGACTGATTGATTGAACCAATGTGCAAAACTGTGAGATACAGCAGTTCTAGTATACCAGCTGCTATAAGGTTAACAATGCACAAAACTAACATTGCACTTTGTTTTACTATTCATTTATTGTATTTTAACTTTTTAAGTATGGAAGCTATCTGAGGAAATGTGTGGTGTTTGTCTGTCTTGAAGCTGCAGTGACAGTATCTATATCTCATAATTGACTCTGTCGAGCATTTGGGTCCACTCGCTCTACTTCCCGATAACCACCTTAGATTAATGTTTGAATTAATTAACCTCAAGGCCTTGATTAACAGTGGGAGAATGAGACGGACACAAGTCAGGATTACTGCCTCTCATGCTTATGACGTAAAGAAGAAGGAGATGATTATGGCTTACTGGACTATATATTTGTAAAGCATGCTGTGTCATAGGATCACCTGTGGGATTTTAGGGGGGAAATTCATTCCTATAAATCGGGTTCCTGTACTAATCAAAATAAAGAAATACTACATAAGACTATTCTTTGGGTGTAATCTCAAGTGCTTTGTTTAATGGTTTAATAATACACAAACATTTTGTATGGCTATTGGATGCCGTGTCAACCCAGCAGTAAGAGAGCCAGTCAGGCTACGGTGCATAAGCCTGTGATCCTGAGTGGATCTACCAAATACATTGACCACAATGATACATTCATTAACAATTATATTTTAAACCATTGCAATCAATTGAAATGGTTCCTCATAAATACATAATCAATTGATTTCAGATGCAAACAATGTAATTAACAACATGTAAACTAATCAGATTAGCATATATTTGTATAGAATATTAAAATTTGATTTGAAATCGATACCATGACATGAGAAACTAGGGTAAGGGTTATTAATCACATAGAAAAAGCATTGCAATAATGTAGAGGGATGCAAGTGAAAAACTGCTAGACTTTTGTGTCAAAGTATCCTCTGATTCTCTTCCGAACTTTAGTGAGATTGAGTCCATAAATGATAGGATTGAGAAGCGGGGGGAAAGTGAGAAACTGTACAGCCATGAAGTTCCGCAGACTCTGCGTCACAGATCTAGATCCATGTCGAGCGTACATAACGTCAAACAGTAAGGCGATGGTGACATTCTGCAGACAGAGTATATGTGGGAGACATGTCTGCATGAACTTTTTCTTCCCTTCTGTGGATCTTAAACATGTTTTGATCAGTGGCACATATGTACAGAAAATAAACACATAATGGGAAAAGTAGAAACATATGATTACCATACCAACTATATTGTTGACTGATGTTGAGGTGCAAGAAAGTTTCACAACAGACCAGTTTTCACAGTAGAGCTTATCTATGTGAGAACCACACAGATCTAGGCTGGCTGTCATCACTACGACAACCACCTCAAGAAAGAAAGGCACCATCCAGGAGATGAAGAGGAGAACAGAGACTCTCTGTTTGGTCATGAAAGAGTGGTATTCCAGAGGATGACATATAGCCACATATCTGTCATAAGCCATCAGGGCCAGAATAGAGAAGTCCATTGTTGCATATGAATAGATAATGTACACCTGAAAGAGACATCCAGTATAAGATATGAGATGAGTAGAGGACAGCAAATCAAAGAAGAATTTGGGGTAAAATCCGGCCGTCCCATAAAGTCCATTGATGCAGAGATTACACAGGAAGATGTACATGGGTTCATGAAGATGTTTGTCCAAAATGATAGTTACAATTAGAGAGATATTGACCAGTACAATGGCACAGTAACACAGTAGAGAAAGGAAGAAAAGAGAGACTCTATGGTTCATCGCCTCTTCCAATCCAGAAAGAGAAAGGATTATAAATGATGTATTAAGCATTGCATTGCATTTGTCATTCAATTATATAAATTACATGTTCATAATGCAACAGAGCATTAACTTTTAAAACATGCATTCATTCAAATTTCGTTATTCAAAATAACACAAAAGTCAGAACAATTCATACTTAACAATTTCAATCCGAATGTGTAACTTTGATTATTGTTCCAGATGGTGTCTGAACTAGCTTGGTTGCATTCCGTCTTCTCATGACCTGTGAGACTATTCTCCTCTTAAAGGGTTGAACAAAAAGTGAGTCGTTAAGGATCAGGCCATCTCAAGAGGCTTTGGATTGACCGGATTCAACTTGTATAAACGTCCTAATACACGGGAGGCAGTGCTTCCACTCACTCCATTTGCCATCAGGAAATGCGATGTGGGTGATGCAAGATGGTTTAGCTACAGGTGCAACTGACAAATTATTCAGACCATCACATTGATATTATTACAATTGATGTGAGAATGTAATTGCTAGGGTACACAATCAGAAATGTATTAATGTAATTACCATAATGTAATCTGATTCCAAAGTACTGTAATAAAGCTTGGCTCTGGGTTAGAGGACGTAGAGAACCGTAACACCACAGAGGAGGACACTGAAGAATCACAATCAATTATTTGTCATAATTCTCTTTAGGAGACGGGAGCACAGCTGGATTAATATCTGGGTGTAGAACACTTCTCTGGCAGTAAGGGTATTCGCCACACACACACAAACCCCCAGCTAAAGGGCACGGCCGCAAACGCTACGCAGCCCCACACCAGATCAACCCACTACACAGCAACCCGGGACCCCCCTGAGCACCGCTGGACGGTCTAACTCCTGCTGGCTCTCCCCCCCGCATTTCATTAATACACAGAGCCATAAAAGATACGGCTCTGTACCATAATACAAACACGACTTGATTTATCTAAAACTACTTAACTCTCCCAGGGGTTGAGACCCTCGTCCGGGGTTTAGTTGAGTTTATTTTGTTCATTTGTTTCAGGGACCATGTACAAGATACATTAGTTACATCTGGTCAATTTCCATCTGCAGTCTCTGGGCAGGTAAAAGCAATAGAATAAAACGCGTGTGCACATGCACGCACGCACACGCGCACACACACACACACACACACACACACACAAAATTATGTGGTGATACTTTTTATTTTAACATCATTAGGCGGAATGAGGTCTTCAGAACAAAAATAAAGAAAAAGGAAAATAATAGCAAAAATTACAATAAGTAAAGACAAGGCTACATACAGCCAAACCAAAGTACTTAGGATAAGTAATTAGGATGTACACCATAGGCCCACCTCACACCACTGAGGGACTAGGACAGCACCGTATAGTTTCTGCCATCTAGCCTCCCCTATCCAACTAACACACACTGCTTATATCTGTTAGACAGACCCACCCCAAATTGGTACATACCAATATACTGAGAACATACGGGGTGTTTATCAACCAATAAATATGCGTCAAACAGTGATGAAAAAGTACCCATAACAAATATCACTTCATCAAGCCTTACAGTGAACATGCATGCATCGACACATGCCACTACATACAAATAATAATAAATAATATTTTACCGCATCTATGTCATTGAAGGACAGACCGCGTCACATTGGCACATGTCAGAATACGGTCTAAGGTTATAAAGGCTAAAGATCCCATGGCATGCTACTTTATGAATGCTTTTATATGGGTGTTAGTGGCCCCTAATACAGTACTTGAAGACCTTCAAGAAATTCAGCCTTGGTGCAGAATTACAGCCACTAGCAGCCAGTCCCACCATGAGCTCTTCACAAACGTGACGTTTTCAGAGGCGGGTCCAGGTGGAGGGTGGGGATGTGGCCCTGAGCAGCTTGCGGCCGCGGTACCATGTGCTTATGTTTACAGTGGATGTACCGCAATGGCGTAAAATATTCTAGCATTCTAACACTCCGGGATTCCTGGAGCTCTATATCTAAATAATATCCCATTATACATAAATATATATCACTGATTCTTGAGATAAGGGACGAGTAGCTGCGGAAAAACATTGGCAATCCAATGGCTCACTGCAAAAGCAGTTTTGATGGGGAACATAATTTTCCCGCAGAAGCAAGGAGTCTGCTGTTCTTTTTACTGTTCCTCCAATGCCGTCGGGGGCACCTTTTCCGTGAGATGTTGGGAAATAATTCCATGTGGTCCTGCTGAAGCCCAGAGTGGGTGGTACTTCAGAAACGAGGTAGAAGTTCTTATTCTTATACTGCTTACTGGGGCCATCTGACCAGAAGTGCACAGTAGTAACTGATGGATACTTAGTCTGTATATCTCTAAGGACAGGATCCATGTGAGTCCAGATTGCTGCAGCATTTTGTCTCTTAGACTCTGACACTGAGCAAAGTGCCACCTAACACCCTTGGTGTAATACAGGGCTATTCAATTGGCGGCCCCCGGGCTGGACCCGGCCCGCAAAGGAATATTTACTGGCCCCCAGCAGAAACCAAAAAAATAAAAAAAATAAAAATAAAAAAATGATAAAAATATATATTTTAATTGCTGGCCTTATAGTGGCCGATGTGCGCTGCCCTCTCTGATCTCCGCACAGAACAGCGTGGACTTGCTCTGAAAGGCGCTCAGCCACAACAATCCTCACCGCCGCGCTCCCACTCTCTTCTTTGTGTGTTTTTGTATTGCTTGTCTCAACTGCTAGGCGTGCTCGCTTCGCACCAAATGTTTTAAAAATCGTTCTGCCTGGTTGAATCACCACAATGTCACTTTCTACTCTGAAAAAACGAAAAGTTGACTCAGAAAACCGACAATTCAATAGTGAATGGACACAGACGTATTTATTTGTATTTGTCACTGGGAAGCCTGTGTGTTTACTCTTCAGCGAGTGTATATCGGTGTGTAAAGAATATAACCTGAGAAGGCATTTTAAGACAAATCATGCTAACTTCAACACCACTTTCCCACTGGGCTCTGATGCTCGCCGCCAGAAGATTTTGGGGCCAACTTCATGCTATGAACAGAGATGCCGAA
Organism: Trisopterus minutus; assembly: GCA_027122715.1. Taxonomy (NCBI): domain Eukaryota; kingdom Metazoa; phylum Chordata; class Actinopteri; order Gadiformes; family Gadidae; genus Trisopterus; species Trisopterus minutus. The sequence goes on from JAOPUD010000089.1 coordinate 10,229,304, forward strand.
CCCTGTTTCGGGCTTGTTCAGAACAAGAGAGAGCTACATCAGCATCACTACGAGTCGCCTGGATATTAGGCAAGAGGAAAAGGCCGTTTACAGATGCTGAGACCGTCAAAGAGTGTATGTTTGCATCGATCGAGGAGGTGGTTACAGATGAGAATACCCGAAACAGCGTGATTGATTCAATCAAGAAAATTCCTATCTCTGACACGACAACATCGGGGAGAGTAGACCCTTGCATCGGCTGTTTTTCCAGACTCTTTTGGACAAACTTAAAAAAGCGGAGGTGATGTCGCTAGCTGTTGATGAATCAACCGACAGCAGCGATGTAGCACAGCTGTGCCTCTGTTAGATTTTTTGATGGCGAGTGCTTTCGTGAGGATCTACTTGGATTAATTCCACTGGATGGACACATGACCGGTGAGATACTTTTCTAAAAAGTAATTTAATTCTTCAGAGAGAACCAGTTGGAGTTGGATCGTATCAATATACTGGTTACGGACGGTGCGCCGGCGATGTCGGGCCAGACACGGGGACTGTCCGCTAGGTTGGCAGATGTGGCGCCACAGCTGAGATCGCAGCATTGTCTTATCCACCAAAGCCTCCTGTGTGCAAAACTAAAGGGTGAGTTAAAAGAGACCATCGACTCTGTCATGGCAATTACTGTATTAACTTCATTCGTTCTACGTCCAGCTTACAGCACCGCCTTTTCCGCCAGCTGTTGTCAGACATGTCAGCTCAATACTGAAGTGATGAGATTTGTGAATGACCCCTTCTGTGTGGATGTTGTGGGGGAGTTTGCAATGAAAGCAAAGGAGCTGGTTGTGTCATTGAACGAGGCGTGTTTACAACTGGAACTCATTGACATTCAGTCATCAGCTGACCTGCGACAGTCATTACAGCTGGCAGGTTCGGAAAAGTTCTGGACACCAGAAATTCCCAAATTCTTGCACTTTTTCTCCTCACTATGTTTGGATCAACTTACACGTGTGAATCCGCATTCTCCCACATGAAAGCCATTAAAACTAGTAATCGCGCATCCCTCACTGCCGAGCACCTGCACCACTGTATGCGTATTGCCATGACGTCAAATACTCCCGATTTCACTGCTTTTGCTAAATCAAACAAATGCCATTTCTCTCATTAGATGGCACATTTGACCACATTTGACATTTGACCACTGTATGCCAGTTAACACTAACAGTCAGCCTATTTACACAGCTGTTACCTTTTTTTTTTACCAACTTTATTCATAGAGCCCTTGTAGTTGTGGAGGCATTCATTTTGGGCATGTCATTTCGGGCAGGAGGCCTGAGAAATAGGCCTTGGGTTAAAGAGGTTAAAGGATCTGATATGAAGCACAAAACAGATCACACTCACTCAACATGTGCATTAGTAAAACTAAATACCAATAATGGTCTGGGAAAACTGAGATGTTTTTTCTCATGGAACGTTGGCGGAATAAACGGGCTGGTTTAACAGTCCAGAATCTTCTCCCATATTAAAAGTTGAAAGGGGATGTATATTCCTCCAAGAAACACACCTATGTAAGGCTGACAATCTGAGACTCTCTAGACCAGGGATGGGCAAATGGTGGCCCGCATCCTCACTCAGTGAGTCCAGCAAATAATTTAAGATGTAAAAGAAAATGTTATTTTAATTTTCTTACAGAAAACTCGATCAACAAAACCGTTCCTTTCAGTCAAGATGAGAAGCAGTATCTGTTCATAGAATTCAAAGGCAAACCCATGTGTCTAGTTTGCTTCGAAACCATATCAGTCATGAAAGATTTAAACTTCACCAAGGTGCCGCTACTACAACTGCACTGAATATAATGGTAGTTTTTGCCCTTAATGTTGGGCCACTGTTTTTCAGTTTTGTGCCATCATTGAATGATGACATATGTGAGCCATTTGCACTGAAAAAATTAGAATTACTCATGTGGCTGTTGTTGTTTCTTTTGAAACAAACTTGTGTTTGTCGTTTAACAAGAGCATAGACATGTTAAAAATGCATTTGAGCATGGAAAATACAAAATTAATATGTGTTGCAATTAACATACATAGGCTATGAATCTGAATAGTTTGGTAGTGGCCATCCCCAAAATGACCCAGAATAAAGGAAATCACATCAACCAAATTACATTTTTTGTAGGGGAGGACTCCCAGACCTCCAGTCCATGACTACGCCACACCAACAACTTTCATCACCAGCCACCACTGATACAGATATATCTACACATACGTTGTTCTTATTTTGAATCCCTTTGTAGCTTCTCTCATATCCGATTAGGTGAAGAGTCATGTGGCCCTCTGATGTTGATGATGAAAAATTGTGGCCCTCTTTATCATGAAAGTTGCCCATCCCAGCTCTAGACCATGGATTGGCCAGATGTTTCATTCTGAATTTGAGATTAATACACGGGGGACAGCCATACTAATTGGAAAGAAAGTATGGTTCATTCCTACTATGTCTATCTCAGATCCCAAGGATCGCTATATAATAGTAACCGGCATGTTGTATCAGACACCGGTTGTCCTGTTTATGCTCCTAATTGGGATGACGTTAAATTCATGAAAAATCTTTTCTCTGAGCTTCCTGATTTGAATACCCACAACAAATTAAGATATTAATTGTGCTATAGACCCCCATCTAGATAGATCTAGCACTGGACTGCTGTACCCTCAAAGATGTCGCAAGCCCTGTCCACACATTACTGTACACATTACATTGACCCTTGGAGACTTTTGCACCCTACAGTCAAACAATACTCTTTCTTCTCCCATGTCCATCACTCCTACACACGCATTGATTACTTTTTCTTTGATAGGGCTCTATAACCATCTCTGTCCTCAGCCAATTACTGTACTATAACAATATCGGACCATGGCCCTGTAATCTTTTAACTTATTTTGCGATCTAAACCCAAAGAGGCTCACATCTGGAGACTAGACCCTACCTCACTTGAGTCTGCTGAATTTTTTAACACAGCAAGCTATTGACCTCTTTATTGAGACTAACAACAATTATGAAACCTCACCTCACTGTTATAGGAGTCACTAACGGCGAATGTGAGGGGCACAATTATCTCATATACTTTGATTGTCGTTATGCCATAGCTCCTACTCCGGAAAGACACACTTCGTCTTCAGACGGAGCCCTATCTTGAATCCACCTAAGATGTAGAGAGACGTTTGCTTAGGTCACAGTGCACCTTATATGAACATGGGGACAAGGCAGGACGCCTCCTGGCCCAACAGTTGAAGAGCAAATCAGCCACACAATCAATATCAATAAGGTAACCTGTGCTCTCTTTCCACAGCAGCAGCCCGCCTCACAAGTATTTGACGGTAGAAACGCTAGTCATAGGGGACTCTACTAGACAGACACGTCAGCAAATTTGCCTACCCAGGGCTCTAGACATCGAAGCTAATCTAATGGGGCATTTCCCGGTTATGCATGACTAGGTGCGGAACGGTTCACGTTCCCACCGGCAAAAGTGGGCAGGGTCCGGACTTAGCCACGATTAACCATACTTGGGGTACCAAGTGGTCTGAAAGGGTTCCTGCAAGTTTGAGCTACACACACCGTCCGTTGATTGGTCGACATAATCGTCACTTCCGCGCGACAGGGGGATAATAACAAACAAACACAGTGAGGTATTTCTGGACAACGGCGAAAGATATGTTTATTGAAGAAAAAATTGCCGCCCTTCTTGGACGTCCTACATTGATGTTTAATGTGTCACATTATTTTTCATTATATTTATTAGAAGGCTACACTGTGTCAGGCTGCTGTGTCACGTTGTTGAGTTTACGTTGCAGAGTCTAGAACAGTAGGTGGGTAAACTGAACTAGTTTGCCAGGGTGATGTAGCATGTAATGCTCACACTGAGGCGCCTCTATGTTTTAGCGCTCACAGCGACTGGAAAACAGTTGCTGTTAGAGTAAAAACACTGGAGCATTACACTGCACCTAGACCTATATGTACTGTGGTGCTACCACGCCATGACTTGTTGTGTAAAACCCGCAGTGGAAGGCCGCCACATGTATGTCAAAATCTCACTATTTCTCGTGTTTCTCTAATATTCAGACTCCAGACTATTAGATGGCTTTCATCTAAAGCGCTCTTGGTCGAGGATCTAATTGTTACTAATAAGATAGACATCCTGGGCCTATGTGAAACCTGGTCAAAACAAGATGAGTTTTTACCTTTAAACAAAGCTACTCCCCCCAACTATGTTAGCTCTGGATTATTTAGAGAATAAACAACGGTGGTGAAGTGGCCCTATGCATCTTACTCTAAGCTTAAACTTAATCTGATGCTTGGGTTGCTTGACCTCAGTGCTGTGTTCGACACAATTGACCACAGCATTCTTCCCTACCGTCTTGAGCGCTATGTTGGGTTCAGGGGTTCTGCTCTTCGCTGGCTTGATTCTTACCTCACAGATAGAACACAATTTGTGCTCTGTGAGGGTTCAGGATCAAAGCAAACTACGCCTTGGTGTTCACTAGGGCTGGGCGATAAAACGATAACCATGTGAATTGCGATAGACACGTAATCAATATCAATAGAAAATGTGTTCGAAAGTTTCAATTTTTTTTTTCCTTGTTGGAGGTTACCGGAGCAAAGAGTCTAGCGCCACTTTGAACCAGAGATTGCGGATCGAGTGTGGTTGCGTAAACAAAGGCATGCGTCCTCTGATACTACGGTAGAAAATAATTTTAAAGTTTAAAAGGATATCTCATCTCTCAATGAATCCATACTTTTACTAAAGTCTAACAGTACCAACTTTATGAACATGACTGTATATGCCACAGACAAATAAAGTGGCATTAACTATTACAATGCATGTTTTACTGTTTAAAAGAATACTGGGTTTACAGGGCTCATCTCTTAAACAAATGTAAGTCATGGTGATTTAAGATCAGGTAAATTAACAAGACGATGAATGGACTTTAATCAAAGACCTCACTTCATATAACTAATGTGTTATCTATAACTTCATATAACTACAATGTGGTAGAAATTGTAATCTAATCCTGGTTTATGTAATTCTTGCTAAAATTACTGTATTTATATTGAATTACTGAGTGTATTGTGGTCAGCGGGAAGATAAATGCTAACGGAGAACGGGAAGGCCCGTAGTTAGCCTGACGTAGTTAGCCCAACAACAACGGCCAACCTCACCTGTTGCTGCAAATCACAGTGAAATCATTTTTATTTTGCTTCTAGGAGTCACATAAACAAACACCTTATTTACAAGTTTAACAAATCTTTTAAAATTTAAACGTTGTAAAATCTGTGCCGTTGATTTAAGTTGGTGTTATGCATGCAACGATTTGTACATTAGCAGGAATGTAGCATGGATCATGGATGTTAAAGCAGTGTTATGTTTACGTGAGCGTTCAATACAAATATTTGACAATCAAATTAATAATTGTGGTTTTTAATAATAATTGTGATATCAATATTAAAGAAAATAATCATGATAAATCATCATTTTGGCCATAATCGTGCAGCCTCTGGTCTACCTAACTCGACCACAAGAAGTCTCTAGCTTGTACAGAATGCTGCATCTAGACTTTTTTTTTTTTTATATATTTTTATTAGGAGGTAAGGCACATTAGAACAGGAACCAATGTTATAATTACATTGAGTATCACAAAACATCAGGATCACAATTGAAAATGTAAACATATCAATACAATAGAAGTACTGTGCACCATGATGAACGAAGAGTAAGACATACGGTCTGCCTCCTAGGATATTTTCTTATTTTATAGATCGGGCGACAGACAATGTACAAATCAAAATAAACAAACAAAAACAAATAATGATAAAGATAAGAAGAAAAAAAAAGAATAATAAAATAAAAAGAAAGGGAGGAGGTGGGGGTCCATCAATCAGGAGGCATAGACTGAAGAGAGTGAAAGAATGTTAAAAAGGGAAGCCACTTTCTATAAAATTGATCAGAATTACCTTTCACTGAATATCTGATCTTCTCCAGCTTTAGAAAAGACATGGGGCCCTATCTTGCATCCGGCGCAAGTGACTTAGTCACTGGCGCATGTGTCGTTGCTAGTTTACAACTGGCGCAGA
>JAOPUD010000089.1:10300885-10327493 GCA_027122715.1 Trisopterus minutus
TGTGTGTGTGTGTGTGTGTGTGTGTGTGTGTGTGTGTGTGTGTGTGTGTGTGTGTGTGTGTGTGTGTGTTAAATGCATCTGAAGAAAGTGGATTTGTGTTGTTCTGCAGGAAAGTACCGCGAGTTCCACAAGCTGTACGGGGAAAACCGCTTCCCCGACGCCGCCAAGCTCCTCCTGTCCCTCATGACGGCCCAGATTGCCCCGCGCAGCTTCTGGATGACCCTGCTGACCGACGCGCTGCCCCTGCTGGAGCAGAAAGAGGTCAGACTGAACATGTTGCATTGATGTTTACCAATCAGTCAAAAATAGAGGCACACATACTCACTGCCAGCAAGCATCTACTGTTAAAGTTTATGAAAGGAATATATGGAAACTCGAAATGTCATCATTATACAACTTGCATCAAAACAGTTGAATAAGTTATATACACCATTAATTGGTTATGTCTGAATAAGTCCAGATGTGAAATCACAGCCGCCACAGATTGTAGCCGGCTCATTTACTGATGAGAAATTGTCCCTACAGATAGCTCGACAAAATGTAAAGGTGTACCACTGATTGGTTATATATATGGTTTAATATACTAACCCTAAACACAGAATCAAAAAAGCTGTTATAACACTTACCAGCCATATGTCATGAGACATTGAATGCAAATGGCTGTTTTAGATGATTACACTGAAGGTAGCAGACAAAGGAGGGTTCTTTCTACCTAGCTATGTATGCAGTCCCACCAGTGGCAGTTTTATTATGTTGTCATGGCAGTTCCAGAGCTGTGAGTGAAACTGTGCTGCCGTTATTCCTATCGCAGGCTATCTTTTCAGCGGACCAAACCCATGAGCTCATCTTCTGTCTGGAGGAACTCACCTCCTCACTGAAAACCACCATGAGTCTGGATGCACCCATGCAGGTACTCATTTCAACCACCCCTTCACAATACTTGGTCTATACAGATGGCCATTTAAGCACATGCATTTCTGCAGAGTGACTGCATTTTGGAAGCATTTAATTTAAGGTAGGGGTTAGGCATCTTGCTTCATGTACAACCTTTGGGCTGAGAGTGACCAATCAAATTTCATTTAAAGGACAATTCCAGTATTTTGAACATTGAGCCCTTTTTCTGGGTTGTAGGATGACACCAACATTTTGTCTATTGGTTTTGTCTCGGGTATTCATTTAGCTCATTTAGAATTGCCCCTGCCTGCTTCAGAATGGCTGGCTACATGCATGCAAAACCTGTCCTTAAAACAACCCTAAACGTTCGTTTTCAGAAATGTGCAACTCACCGAGTGGTTAGGTCAGGGGTGGGCAAATATTTTTTCCATGGGGCCACATGAGACACTGAAAATATTGTGGGGGGCCGGGCCAAAAGGCTGAACTAAATTCAGCATATTATTAATTGTATTTCTTTATAAAAAGCAGTAAATAGCATTGTTTTGACAAGCTGGTAAGAGTAAATGTTATAGTTAAGCAATGAAAAAGTGAGGTTGCCTTACAAAAAAGGTCATTTATTCAATCAAATTTCCCAAAACAATGGTAAACAAAATGAAAGTTTTTCACCATTTGTGACTCATATTAGTGAACATTTTCAGTCACATTCACTCAAACACATTTTGAGTTTCATTTACTGTTGGAAAGAGGTTCTTAGCATTCTAAAGACATCACAATATTGTCTTTGTACTCCAAATATTAAGCAAGATACATCATATTGAACTGTCACTAAACATCACTGAACTGTGATTTTGAGAAAAAGGCTTCCAAAGAAAGTGTCCCAGTTCACTGCTAGTTGGTGCATTTACATGCCAACATTTGTAGTCTAACCACCTCATTTGGTGTTTTTAAGTTCTTTTCTTGTTCAGTGAGAGAAATCTAGTCTCTGCTGGGCTTTAATGAGTGCACGGCAACAATCACTTTCTCTTCCAAGCTGCGGTTCACTGCGGAGTGCAGGGAATGGTTGGCGCACACAGCTTTATGCCGTGATATAATTTATGTTGTATATATGTTATTATAAAGATATTTATCTATTATATATATACATATATAGGCCCTATTTAATATCATATAATATTATATATAAAGCTCCGGGAGTCACAAACGGCAACAATCACTTTCTCCTCCGAGGTGCAGTTCACTGCGGAGTGCAGGGAATGATTGGCCCGGCCGGTTGAACGCTGATTGGCTGTTTTACGTTACTTCACCCAGGGAGTGAACGCTGATTGGCTGGCGCTAAGCTAATGTCGCGGCAAAGTTCAAATATTTCGAGCCACGGGCGCTCGCCCGTGGCAGGGGTAAGTGTCGCGCCGTCAATCAAATCTTGCCGCAGGTTTTTCTATCAACAAATTTTGCCAGATTCGCGTCTCTATGTTGACTTTGTATTGAATTGTGTCGCGTTTGGTGTGAACACATACATGGGCCGGTCAGAGTCAACCAAAGTGCCGTATGTGGCCCGGGGGCCGTACAATGCCTAGGTCTGGGTTAGGTGTTTGTTGACGTTCCAAATCAAGTATCGTAGAGAAATACCCTTTCTGTCGTGTTTTATTGCACATTAATCGCATTTTGTAAATCCCATTGATTTCTGTTGGAAGATTCATTGCTCGTTGGCAAGAAAAGGAAAGAGGGGCTGTTTACGTTTGGTTGTTGTCTTTTCACTTGGTTCTAGCCCTACTGTTGAGATAGAGAATCGAGCGAAAAGAATACAACCAAATGTAAACAGCACATTTCTGAAAACGTTAGTTTTAAGGACAGGTTGGTGCATGCACGTAGCCAGCCATTCTGAAGCAGGCAGGGGCGATTCTAAATGACCCAAATACCAGAGATGGGACCAATAGTCAAAGTTCAGTGTCAACCACTCTATTTCATCCTAGACAAACCAGAAAGGGGGCTTAATGTTCAAAATACCGGAATTGTCCTTCAATCGGTCGATTTATTTTGAGACTACGTTCATACATGGATAGGAGTGCAAACTCATCACCTTTCTGCATGAGTTATGATGGCGTTTCTAATTGTACGCATCTTATTTTCATTTGTAATTTCAATTTTTTTATTTATTTCAATAGAGGGTTAGGGTTTTATTGTAAGTCTGAATATCACCGACTGACTGGCTTGTGTCACTTAATTTCTTTTTGAAAAAAATGTACCAAGAATAATAGGAAGGGGCTGGGCGTTGCAGTTTAAAAGTTTCAAAGCAAACTGTCAAACCCATGACCTTTCAGGATGAAGACATGGAGGTGACCAAGGTGGAACTGCTGAGGCTGGCCCTGGCTAGGAACCTAGCCATGGCCATTGTCAAAGAAGGGACAGTAGCGGTCTGAAGACCAGTGTTTTAGCTGAAAGCCTTTGTCTTTTTTACCCCTCTGTTGTGTTGTTTTTGTATTGTATATTAAATCAAGTGATTGGAACATGCTTTTTGATAATTAACAGTTAAGTACATTGAAACAGACTTCGGGTCCTTACAATGCATATAGCATAACATAGGAAAAGTGCAAGGAGGTAGAAACACTCACCCATTGAAAGTAATTTATTTCCTCATGCTGCATACAATTAAAACATACATTATATACAGACTAGTCTCTCCATACTTAACATGGACACGTGACTTGCACGGATGTTCACACATCCACACAATGTCAGCAACTGCCAGTGAAGAGTGACTAAATGCTTTAAAGGAGGCCCAGGTAGGACATCCCATAATGATTATACTGTTGCAGTTGGCATGACAACATCAGTGGCCTAGATTTTACAATACACAATTTCGGGACTTGATAAAATCGAAGGCTGTTTAAGTAATACTGATTACAAATGCAAACACAATTAACAATTTCTGGGCACATCACTGCAATTAAGGTTTCAAAAAAGAATTTCAATTCAATGTAATAAAACTAATCACCGCAACTCCAGAGCGCAATAAAAATGCAGAACTAAAGTGCTACAGAGGTTCCTTTCTCAGGCATGTTATAGTCCATAGATCCATCAACAATCATTAGACATCTCAATGTCAAAATTATGCAACAAGTTCTTAAATACAAAAACAACTCACACTTCATATGCACCAATAAAAAATCACCACAAAATAACAAGCTACACTTTTTTTCTCTACAGCCTAATGTCCAACTCATCGTTCCCAACATTTGTTACACTTCACAAGTCCATCTCTTCAAAAATAATACATTACTTAGCTTGCTCATTCCTAATTCAAAACATAACTACAACAAAAAGGTTCAAAGTGCTCGTCTGCGTGACAGTTTGCAGATACTTCGCTGTAAACCTTGTAGCAGATCAGAGGTCTGTAAGGGGAACCTGAATAGTTATGCCGGGGTGTATGTTTTCTTCAGATTAAAAACGGGCTCAAACCAAAACACTGCTTGAATGCAGGTTTGAAAAGCGACCTGTACATGAGGCAAGCAAAGGGACATAGCATGCGACACGTTGGCCTGTTGTGAAATAAATTGATTATACATGACAATCTGAGCCAAAGAGAAACAATGTGTTACGTTAGAAAGCTGAATACCTTTTAGTTTTCTACCATATTGGCTTGTAAAGTTAGCAGCAAAAACAATTTCTGTATGCCCCTGTTGGGAAGAGATAGTTTAAATTATGATGGCCAGCGAAAACTCATGGCCAGCATAGCCCTTTGGTTTCTACAGTAATGTACAGTATCTAAAATGTGATCCGTTTCTCTGCAAAGCATATTGTTAATCAAATAATGACAAATAAATAATAAGGAACAATTAGCGAAACAACAGCAGTGTGTATCAGCAGATCTCCTTATGAATCTCTTGGTTTCCTCTTATTCTCCTGGCAAAACATACAGAAAACACCCCTTAGTAGAGCCTAACATGGTATGGCCCAGCAGTGTACGGAAATAGGCCAGAGGGGGATGCTATAGGTGACCCCACGTTTCGGTTGGGGGGAACTGGTCTATCTCTCCCGCCTCATTGCATGGGTGCTCACCCAGAGTGAAGCCCAGCTTGTAGCGCAGCCGCACCTTCTCCTGTGAACACATGGGTGGTATTGTAAGAGGAGCTCATCATCCGTCCTTTTAATAGTAAAGAGTCACAGAAAAACCTATTTCAGCTAAAACACTTATCTATTGACTAAGTGGTTTATTGTGATGTCATCAGCGATAACTTATCATGCAGTCCAAACCCCATAAAGGGCTTGTAATGCCCTGCATGTGATCGGCTCCTAAGCGCCTGCTTCCCAAAAGCAATACACATTTATATGCAGTAACCCTTAAAGTAACTAATAGTGTTCAGCATTATTGGAACCTATAGTTACTTTGATTGTGTACATCATTATCACCTCTGATAGTAACTCGTGACATAATCAATCACGTGTTTAGGGTGACCCATACTTTGGCTGGGTTAGTAAGCATTGTAATGAGACTGTATGCAGGGGTAACCATACCTTGGCTGGGTTGGCTAGCAGCATGATCTGGGTGATGGAGGCCGGGGGGAGGATGGGGTTGAAAGCTGCCAGCTCTGTTCCAGATGGAGGCTGGAGCTTCACCTTCATGGACTGTGGAGCAGGTTTTGAGGGGAGGAGATGAACATCATAAAGTCAAGGTATGGATCAGTGTTCAGTCAAGATGGACTTAATACACCTTACACTGGACTAACACTAACACGTTATGTCACAACTCAAATCCTGTCCTGGCGACTGGATTTTTTCCCAGTATCGGGAAAGGCCTAACAAAACAGTTATATTGTCTAGACTTCGTCTCACTGTTTCCAAAGAGTACCAACTTTAAATCCAAGCCATTATTTGTAAACTCCAAAGACTATACTCTTGTTCTATACTATACAGAGTAAACATAGAGGCACAGTTTCAACAATCATCTTCTAATGTTCCTGTAGTTAGAAGTTTATGGCATGCATGTGCGAGTTACCTTAGGAACAGCTGCCTGCAGTACCATGCTCTGGACAGCCAAGGGTGCTGTGTTCAACATGGACACCACCATCACAAGCACATCAGGTCTCCCCGGGGGGCAGTCCGCTGCAAAGTTCAGCAGCACGCGCATGCCGTCCTTATCGTAGGCTGTCACGGGCAGCACCTTACCTAGTGATGGACAAGACAATCACAAAAACCTCCTTCATGAATCACCCCACTTCCCTCCCCTCACTTCCTTCTTTTAAGGTACCTACTGGGTCTGATGGCCTCCAGTGGGACGTGGACGCTGGCCAGGGACACCTCGGGCCCTCTGGAGGGGCTGGCAGGCAAGGGGGGATGGCTGGGGGACATGGAGTGGAAAAGTGGGCTCCCGGGGGCCGAGCCCAGGCTCTGGGCCTTCGACTGGGACACGGCAGGGAAGCCGGGGTGGAGGACCTGGACCATGTTTGAGGAGTTGCTACCTTGCCCGGACACAGTGGCTGGCATCCCGAAGCTAACGCCTAAAGCCAAGCTGAAAATTTATTCATGCAAATAGGTCATATTCAATTTGAATGATATCCATATTTTTAAAAGGCTGAGGCTTTTAATTATTAAAACGATAAATTCCCCTCACTATCTCGGATGGAAGACGTGTTTGAAATTCAAAATTATCTATGTTCAATACAAAATTCTGATTCAGTCATTCAAGTGTGAATGACTGAATGAGAGTTGTGGTTGTTGAACACACTAACCTCTTGTTCTCTCCAAAGCCCAGCATGGCCATGTCTTGGAGGTCCTGCAGGGTGTTTGTTGGGTGTGTGGTGTGTGTTGATTGTATGGAGTGTGTGGGGTGAACAGAGTGTGTGGTGTGTGTGCAATATACAGAGTGTGTGGGGATCGTAGTGTGTCCGGGGGGTCCAATTGGCACCATGACTGGATTTTGTTGAGTGAAGCTCCCTAACAGGTCTACACTCACTTCTGGTGCCTAGGTGGAGAGAAATTATTTTCATTATTTGACATTATTGTGAACATTTTGGTTTGATGTTACATCTTAAGTGTACATCTTATTTTAACAAGTAAACCTCCAAACAGACAAACCTTTGAAAAAAATATATATATTATTGGATGTTTGACTATTAGATGCAGGTGTAATAATGACGCAAGACTAGCGTTAAAATAAGTCTAAATAATGAACGAACAAAAATAAAGGTCATGTTGTAAAGGAGAGCAGTTGATGGCTACATTACAATTGTACAGACAAATAAAATGCCACAGTACCATTCATACAATGCCACTCATCTCACCTGAAAGGAGCTCCATGGGGCCATACCCTGAGTGAGCGCATGCATTGCTGTGTCACTCTGAGGGGAAACGGGCTCATTCAGTCCTAAGAGAACACCATTTACATGTAGTTATTTTGCAGACTATGCATTTATCCAAAGCAACTTACAGAGAACAATCAACATATACTATTAAGAGTGGAGTAAGTGCTGCATGACAAAGATTCTTGGTTGCACAGAAAAGCTGTTCCAAGTCCTCAGATACAGCACATATTTTGGGTGGGTGTAGGACGAAAACTGAGAAGAACCCCACTGGCATATATTAAAGAGTATTTGTCCTAATATTAATTTAATTGAAAGGTTCTATGTGTAAGAATCAGAAATCCTTCATCATTACTGACCCCTTAGGCCGGTAAGTGATTGGAAGCCTGCTTGAGCTGGTGATTCAGAGCACTGGTGTGCGGTCTCTTTGTGTTGCGACAATGAAATCAGATATTTATGGCATTATCTGCGCTGGATGTGATTTTCTTCCATTTCCCTATCCAAATTGGCTCATTTGGAGAGTTTACAATGGAGAGTTGGGTTAAATTACTTCCTGTTTTTATTTGCATTTCAAAGCAATTTATGCATGTACAAATCCTTCATGTAAACATGTAATGTTTACATATAGGATGTAACGTAATGTAAACATTTAAAGGTTTTTCAACATAGTAATGTATTAAATTTTGTCATTGTTACTAAAATATGACCTTTATTCTGAGAATGAAAAATGGGTCAAAATGGGTTAGGTTTAGGGTGAGTGTTGGTGAATGAGTGGAGCTCTGTCTAGTCAGCAGTTTATTTTGATGACTGTATCCGAGAAAGGGTGAAGCTTCTTGGAGAATTGATGTACAGTGAGTGACATATTTCAAGTTCAACATCGCTTACAACAGTACTAAAAAGTATGTTAAGGTTAGTGTGGGCTGTAACCATGTGGATAACACACCCCCTCTTTCCTAGAAAAAACATTCATTCTCAAACAGGTGGTCACTTACACTTTAGGTGGTCATCAATTATTTCCGTACAGCTACAAAAAGCTCTTCCTAAACCTGGGTGATCGTAATAAAGAGTGAGTAATAAAACCGAAACCCCACCTAGCGACAGCAGCTCGTCGTCCAGAAGGGAGAGAGCTGCCACGGCTTTCCCGCCACCGCTGGCGGCCACGAGACTGGGGCTGTTGCCGTGGGAATCGTGGGTGCATCCCGGGGGCTTGGGAGGCGGGGGCAGAGCGGGGATGGGGATGGGGAAGGTCATGTGACCACCAGATGATGGCAGGTCAGGGTAGGCGACGGGTGGGAGGGGCGCCACAGGCTGACGGTCGGGGGGCTCAACATCAAGGCCAGCCAGGTCTATCAGGGTCCCGGTGTTCTCACAGACCCCTGCAGGTTCTGAATGTAGCATAGAAAGAAAGTCAGCACGTTTACATGCACAGCTTAATCAGATTAAAGCCATAGTTCGACTATGCTCCGCAATTGGACAACTGCAATTGTCCGGCTATACATGGCGGTGAGTAAATGGATTCATTGGCCGAAGCATGTCATGCCCTTTACGTCAATTAGGGGAAAGGAACTTTCCCCTAATTCCTTCTGCACCATGTCGAGATGACATCCACTACGAGTCTTTACTTGTTGTGGAAGTACCCGAGAGTCTGAGAACCCGACACAGTCTCATAATATCAGAGAAGTTACTATTTTACAACCTTGTTGATGAGCAACATTTAGAAAAACATACTTTTTAATACAGCCTTGGGTGAAAACGAAGCGTAGTATGAAGTGAATGCATGTTGATGATGACACCTTATAGGGGGGTAACTACATTGGCACGACACCGGCTTCCTCTATCTTCTGCGCCAGCTTTTTAAATAAATCGCCGACCCGAAGTGTACTATCTGCGCACTTCCCTTATGAAGTCAAAGAAAGTCTCCCAATTTAAATGATTTGGTTTGTATTTGGTTCAGTGTAGCACAAAATAAGTCAGACAATCGTGCTCTAGGACACGATTCAATTTATACATTTTCGTGAGCATGAGGACGATGCAAAACTAGAGCTGCACACACCCGTTCAGAAGCCTCTCGCTCTCTCTCATTCAAGATGACAAGAAGCCTTAGATAGAAAAAAATATGTCAAATAACTATTAAATTAACACTAAATGTCCGCAAATGTTAGATATGATGTTCGGTAGACACTCTATACACTAAACTAACGCAAGTTTGAGCAAACGTTGCAACAGGAAAGGCGTAAAGTTGGTCAGAACGCTGTTTTTTGTGGCATCACACTCGGCTTGCCATACCCTGCATGTTAAACAACCCAGCTGTCCTAAAGGACAGCGCAGAGTGTCGTGGGGTCAAGTAGCTATTTGAGTGTTTTGCGTAATCATTAATAAGCATATTTTTTATTTTAAAAATTATCATTGCACACCGGGGTTAATATTTTTCTACTTTTGTTGGTAGGACCAAATGAGTCTCATGCAGGCCTTTATTCATTTGTACCCTATATGTTTTAAAACCTTTAAAAACATATCGGATCTGTGCTCTCCGTTTTCAATCTCCTCTCCCTCTCCCACTGTCAAGAGAGCTATCAGCTGTACTGTCAATCATCTCGGCCCCATTCATTGTGACCCACCCCCATTCAGAACTTGTAGACGTGCATTTTTCTTAAAAAGATAAACTTTTCAATTTGGAGTTAGTATATTCAATTGCAGCAAAATCACCTATAAATATATGATGAAATAAAGTGTTGGAGCACAATGTTGTTTTAGTGGTGAATTACCCTTTTATTTGGAAATGTTTTATTTTGCTTAATGTTTTAGTTTGAAATGTTCAATTTCAGCTCATTTGAAACACTTTTCTTTTTTTGGATTTGGATTTATAATTGTGCTTCAAATAAAGACAAGCATTTCTCTACACCTTATTGTTGCTTAAAAATCATTCACATTATATGAGAGTTATGGAGAGCGATTAAAATGTGACCTTATGGTGTTAAAGGTGACACAATGAAAAATATGAGTGCACCTAAATGTTGTGCTTGTGCACCTGAAAAAAAAAGTTAGGTGCACCAATGCAACCTATGCAAAAAGTTAGTCTGGAGCCCTGTATAGTGAATAACCGGGGGGGTTAGTAACTTATACTTCCAAGGTCGGTAAACAATGCGACTGCGCGCTCAGACCTCTTGCTTATGATGCTACAATAATAACAATGCTAGAGAATGAGAATATTTCTACATCCGTAACGTCATGCATTAGGGCGTGGCTAAGCTCCCATAATGCAGAAGCAATTCTGTGCTTGATGTTGCCCTGCGCCACTGAGCAGTTTCCATAGGAATGAATGGGCACCATGTTTCAATCCAGTGTCTATTCTTTATAGGTCCATGGGCTACACGGCTAAATGTATCTCTTTCACCTGCTTGTCGTTGAAATATTGCAGATTGTATTGTAGATTCCGCACGTTCAATATAGATTATAGTTCAAAAGTCGAAATAATGAGTACTTATGTCCTTTCAATTTCTTACAGGTTGGGCCATTGTTGGCCGACTCTCAAATTGCTTGACAAAAAATGACACCCTGTGAAAAGTGGAATTTGCGGGTGAAACCCCGTTGACTCCTATTCATTCTGCACTGACTGGGGAGCGCCCTCGCATCGACAGAGTCACAGTTCACAGGTCAGAAACCGGAAGTCACCACAGAGTGGCAGTTCTCTTGATATTAGACATTCTCTGCTATCGTCTCCTTCTACTTCCGGCTCACGGAAAAGATCTCGAGCATGCGCAGAACGCATAATCCAATCCCAATCCATACATGCACACTTAATGCGACTAACAGTCGAATAATCTAGGAGTCTTAATTCAACAATGAAAAACCCAATTCGATTTGATTTTAGCTTGACTAAGGTGTATACATGCATCGTAATAATCCAATCATAGTTGGACTAACCCAATAATTCGACATTCTTGATTTTTCATTACCTACCCATGACCTGGTACATCAAAGAGAAAACAAGCTTCTAAACATGGCCCTTTTTGTCCATTTCACAATTGTTTTATTTGTTCTCTTATAAGCTGGTGGAGAAGTACAATTGGACAGATAGAGTGCAGAATAATTGTGAATGAATGTGAGAGGGTGAAAATAAGAGAATACTTCACAAATATGGTAACATTATGAGGATCTAGATTGTGTTTGCTAGACATACCTTCTGGTCTGTTACGAGTGGTAGGTCTGATGTCTTCGGTCTCTCCATTGACCCTCTGGCCCTCCACAATCTTCCTGTAGGAGTTTATGACTCTGGACAGGTCGTCGCTAGCTTGCAGGATTTCCCCTGCAGATGGTTCATATATTTATAAGTGTTAAAGAGTAAAATCTTTATCATACAGGTAGCTACCAATTTAACCTAGCAATACCTTTCCAATTTAAATGTGTTAAGTTAGTTAGCATATGCATTGCCGCTGTAGACATAAAGTGTGATACTGAGGCCAATATACTGACTTCTTTGTTGTGTATATTACTTGAGCTGCCTTGCATCCTTGCAAACATTTCCACACCCCCCCGATAGTTTATTGCAAATTAACTTTGCCTCCAACCAAGGCAGATTTCAGTCATGGCAAATCCTTAGCTCTCCACACTGGTCCCTCCACTCACCTTTGTTGTTACTGCGGATGTGAAAATTTCCCTTGAAGAATCATACGCCTATTGTCTCTACAAAGATGCTTGGTAAATAGCTGCCTGTGTCCTAAGAAAAACACTTTTTCATATACAACACTATACACAATAAACAAACCCCCCCATAAAAGCTGGTTTCCCACCCAAACTCATGTCATTGTCTTCAGTTTCCGTGGCCATTTTGAAGGTAGCCCGCCTTAGCTTGTCACAGCGCTCGTAGAGTTCCTGGGCACAAAGTTGAGTGAAAATGATTAACAAAAATCAAGAACCTACATGCATGAATAAGTGTCTTGCATGACATATTGCAAAGACATCCTGTACACACAGTAAAATGCAGATAAACTATGAGGATATTGTGAGTTTGTACCTTAATGATCTCCCTGTCTGAGTCGGTGGAGCACTCCTGGTCGTAGTGGGATAGCATCTCTGCCAGCAGCTTGACGTTTATGCTGACCTCCTCCAGCGTGTGTACACGCTTTGTCACCTTCTGCACCCGGGCATCATCCTGGCGCCCGAAAATAAACATTACAAATTACAAGCCCTATACATTCAAGAATTACCAGATTTTTTTTGTGATAAGGGTTAGGGTTAGGGGCTGTTTACGTTTGGTTGTAGTCTTTTTGCTCGGTTCTCCGCATCAACAGAAGGGCTAGAACTGAGCGAAAAGACTACAACCAGCCCCTCTTTCCGTTTCCGGTCAACGTGCAATGAGTCTCCCAACAAAACAGTCAATCAATGGATTTACAAAATGCCAAATAAAACACGACAGAAACTGTATTTCGCTACGATACTTGATTTGGAACATCAATGAACACTACTAACCACTCGGTGAGTTGCACATTTCTGAAAACGAATGTTTAGGGTTGTTTTAAGGACATGTTTGTGAATGCCCACAGACAGCCATTCTGAAGCAGGCAAAGGCGATTTGAAATGAGCCAACTACCCGAGACAGGACCAATAGTCAAAATTACAGTGTCAACTACTCTATTTCATCCTAGACAAACCAGAAAGGGGGCTCAAAGTTCAAAATACCGGGATTGTCCTTTAAACAACGGTGTCAGATCATGTGACCGAGCTGGGGTTACACACCTCTTTCACCATGCTTTTGATCAACCGGTTGGCCTCCTGTAGGTCTTCTGGGTTTTTGCTCCGAAGAAGCTCTGCAAGCAGCTGCAGATGCATGTACACACATACAGGCTCACCACAACCTCCCACCTGGCGTACATGTGCTTTTCTTAAAATACTTAATATGGTTCTCTTCTCCATGGTCTTGACTAGCTATTTGACAAGTCTGTATTGTTCGATGTTAAAATCACATGCATGCATGCATGCATGCATGCATTTTGTGCCTTAAATTCCCCCCAGGGATGAATAAAGTTTAATCCATTCATCAATGTAGCCTATTATGGTTTGCCATTAATCGTGAGATCTGTGATGAAATCACGTGTTGTTTAATTTTGGGACAATTGCTCTACTGCCTATATCAGAATCAAAAAAATGTAATGTAAAAAATAGTCACCCACCCTACTTCGCAAAAGTCCACCCAGTTGAAAATTCTGAATGCACCCTGGCTACGCCAATGCATAGATCTCACAGCTGTGTAAGTGACTGTGTTCTCACCTTGCCCATGTCCTCGTTTTCAAACACTGGGTTCTTGGGACGGGTCGGTGGGGAGGGGATCAGAGTCTTGTCTAAAGGTAGCTTCAGATCAACGGTCACCAGGCCTGGAGAACAAGATGTCACATGGTCCGCTGGCCGGCAAAAGTCTTACATCTTTCTAAGGACCTACTGCCAAAGACTACCACCAGTAAAAAATACATGTGAATCAGGTTTGTTATTATACTTACATCCCCATGGGTTTATTCTGTCCAACCGTATAGCTTTATCCACTGAGCAATTGTAAGTTAAATCACATTTAAAATTATGGTTGTATCACCACGGTTGTTTTTCTACTGCGTACAGGCTTTGATAAGTATGCAGTCCGTGACACAGAGAACCAACGCTAAGTCCAAGACACCTCATATGGAAAAGCAGTCACTGCAAGACTAGCTCATCGCTTACCCTGTCTCCTCAGAGTGTCATATGCCTCACTGATCTTGGCCTCGCCTGGAAAGGCCATAGTCCAGCTGTATAGCATCTCGATGGTCTTCGCCTTTACCTTCTCTGGCACATTGTCACCCATGTACTGTGTAAAAACATAATATTAAACAAGAGGTTAATGTCATCATACACTTGACCCTGACCGATTTTTTAACTTCCAAACAGACCTGTAGCACTGAAGTAGGAGTGGTCTGTGAAAAGTGACCACTTTGATTATTGCCTATTACTCAAGTTTTCCGTCTGGAGTTAATAAAATCACTGTGATGCCAACTCTTTATTGTTCTGTGACCTCTCAGAGGAGGAGAAGGAGTTCCATTATTTGCAACTCCATGGCGAGGTGGCTGGCTGTGACGACAATGACTTGCCCATCAAATTTAACTGAAGACTAGTTGAAGACGTTTGTAAATATGTCCATTTGTATGTTTCATGTTGAACACATCATATCTTCACAACCTAAACAACAGCAGTTGTTGAACAGCAGTTGTCACAGAAAAAACAATCCTCTGACGGTCTACATGCATAATCATAAGCCGTTTTCACATGTCCTCCACTTTCGCTGCATTTGTATATCAGGAGGTTCGACCCTGAGGGTGATTCGACATCAGTAGAATCAATGGGGGGTTTAGGGGGGGGGGATTGCAAGGGTCGGGATATGACGTAGGGTGGGGTCTTAGTTTGCAAGAGGCGAGAAAAGTGTGGTTGCTGTCACTCTAGTTTGTATTAGTTTCACCACAGACATCACGGAGGCAGAACGGGCAGAACTCATCGCAATCATCTTAAATGTTTTTTAACCATTCAGCAAACAAAAGGCAACAGGCTGATTATCATTTAGGGTGCCGGTCAAAGACCGAATGCAGACCGAAGCGTCATCAACACGCCAATTCAAGTGGTGTGAGAAATACCGACTTTCTACTCCCCATTCACATATAAGGTAATTTATATTTCTGATGATGCACCTAAAAGAAGACTAAAGGAGAACCAAACAAACCTGGCCTTTCCAAAATGTGCTTTATCAGCAGGTGACCGGATAGACTATTAGCCAACAAGAAGTTATGCATGCAAAAGCATGTGTACCTATATGTAACCTGCAGAAAGAGTTGTCAAATGTAAACCAATGTACACAAGGTGTTGGGGTTTGGTTGCCCCTCAAGTATAAGTCCCTTTGAATAAATGATCTGCTAAACCACCAAATAGCAAATAGAATGACCTCACCTTTGGAGAAACAAGTTTAATCAGTTCATTAAGGAATCTGTATTTTCCAACTTCGTTATGAAATCTTCTCCCGCAGTTCTTCATACATGCCTCCAACACCTGAACAAAAGACAGCGCTGAGGGGAGGGGATGCTCGTATGGGTGAAGGAATGCATTGTTGATGTAAGGTAATAGATCACCTTATCAGTAATGAAGCATGTCTTACCGTCAAACCCTGCAAAGCTTCCCATTCTTGTGGAGAATGGATTTTGTGGATGAGCAATTTCACTGCAATCTGGGGACTGTGAGAGATAGTTGTTTTTTTTTATAATTAACCCAACCTGGACTTTTTTAAAACACATATATTGATATTGATATACAAACCCTTCAAGCTCCTTGTTTATCTGGTCACAGAAGCCTATGATATACTCCCAGTCCTCTTGTCTGTTGGTGGGGTGGGTGGCCTTATCTTACCAGTCGAAAAAAATAATTTGTGGGCAAGTTTGTTAGGTCAGTAGGTTACAATACCACCCCCAGAGAAATGCAGTGTCACAATCTAACATTACCCAATCCTCCGACTTAAACACATTGCCTGTGTTGCATTTGGTCATCAATGAGAGCAATGACACTAATTGTTCGACGTATATACACCTACGTTACATTGCTCTCATTCCTGCTTCACACTAGCAATGCAACTCGATCAGCAACCACAACATGACAAACCTGTCGAACGCTTTGTCCACGAATGTGCTTTTATAAACTAAAGTATGAAGTGTAGTTTCGTGTCTTCAAAATCATAACCGAGAACATTGAATTATTAAATGTTTTTAATGATTATGTGATTACATTCAGTTTGAAGCTCTCCACCCTTTTCCTGCTCATGTCTACAAGAATTACTTATCTCTGTTACCTTTAGCATTGGGAACTGCATGACAGTTTAAATGAAGGCAAGCTTATTGTGAAAACTCCAACACCAACAAGCAACATATATTCAGCTAAATCTGTGTATCTATTCATTGAAATGTTTTTGCATTAATCACTCACTGAGCCAAGACTCCAGCGACTCCCCTTCCTGGTACGCCATCGCACTGACAACAACGCGTGATGTCACCGATGACGTGTGTGCGAAACTTACGTCGATGTATCATATGTGGTTAACCATAATGTTTTTAATTTTTTTATTGAATAAAAAAACGCTCCTCCTATTAAATATACTGCACGTAATGCATGTTGCATTATTATCTGGTGTGCTTTATCGGATGGCACCTTATAGAGGACCTAAAGGAGGGTCCTTGAATTACTGTCACATTTTCAAGATGGCTGCTTCCATCACACGTTTACTGAAACCTTGGACGCCAAGGTAATGTTTTTAAAAAAAAAAATGAATTTCATGTAACCTCTATTATATATTTGGCATTATACGGTAAAATAAACCATTGAATGCGAGAAACAATGTAACTGTACTGTATATAGCTCGCAATGTTTAATTTTGAATGACGTGCTTTCTTAATTGTAATGTTACCGTTTTAGTGCATTTGTACGGTATCAACAACAGTACCGAACCAGTTTCTTAAACTGTGTGTTATGGCAGTTGGATTAAATAGACTTTCATCAACTATTTACATACATTAGAGTATGTGTACTGTTGTCTTAAAAATATTGAGATCCAAAGTTACACTAAATATTTCCCCTCATCGGATTCTTTCCTACACAAACGGAACGCCTGCAGGGTGATCTTGGTGAGATGGAGCAGGTACAACCCGTACTACCTGGAGCCGGAGATTCAGAGGGAGGCTTACAGCGTGCCAGATACAGAGCTGACCACGGAGGAGAAGCAGCACCGCGAGCTGAAGGAGCTTAGACCCATAAAAGCAGCCACCAGTGGGATTACCAGTTCGGTTTTCAGTGACCCAGTATTAAGGTAACACACAGGCCATAGTATTTTCATGCTCCTGTCAAGGTATTTGGTAATTGTGGATGTTTGTTATTCAAGCTGAATACCTTAAATAATACATCTGGACGTAACAGGCTGACAATCTCGCCATACAGTCAGCAGGTCACATAGCTCAAGTTCCAGTTTGTGCAGGTGTAATCAATATTTACTCAAATATACAAGGTCACATGCTCACCGTTCATTCTTTTTTCTTTCCCCGCAGTAAATTCATCAATATGATAATGAAAGGCGGAGACAAGGTTTTGGCCAAAAACATCATGATGGATGTAAGAACGAAGATATTGGGATAATCTCATAGATCTGTTCGGTGTGCTTTATTTTATAGTAGTTGAAATTACCTATACTAACCACCTGACCTACCCACCTATGACCCCCCCATACAGACACTGGAGAATATGAAGAGGAAACAGGTGGAGAAGTACCACAAAGCGCCCCAGGGGAAGAGAGAGGACATTGAGTGTAATCCGTACACCATCTTCCACCAGGCCCTTGACAACTGCAAGCCTGTCATTGGGTTGGCCAGCATACAGAAGGGAGGCAAGTTCTACCAGGTCAGTGAAATTCAGTGTTTTCTGATCAAATGTGAAGTTGTCATTCTTTACAGTGAAATTCTTATGGCAAGGGACCCAGTAAAAAACACACATACTACTGATACAAAAAAAGACTGTAGGACTAGGCATACATGTCTCAAAAGAGATGCAATGTGTGTCTGTATAATATTAAAAAATATATAAAACATTTAATTATTGATTTTTGTTTATAGAAGTATGATCATAAGTTCTGTTTAACGTTTTTTGAATGCAGTGAGATATTAAGATATCATGACCAAGCATGAGGTTGTTGTTAACCTAAATTATTATTTTTGAATTTTACCCATGCAGGTTCCCATCCCTCTTAATGACAATCGCCGGCGCTTCCTGGCTATGAAGTGGATTATCACGGAGTGCAGGGAAAACAGACACAGGCGCACACATCTCTTTGAAAAACTTTCCCAGGAACTTCTGGCAGCCTTTGTGAAGGAAGGCAACGTAATCAAGAAGAAACACGAGCTACACAAGATGGCAGAATCCAACAGAGCCTATGCCCACTACCGCTGGTGGTAGTCAGTTTAGACTGCCCCCCGCTGTAAGTGTGGGTTTAAAACAAGACAAACTCCATCAGACTTGAAATTGAATTGTACCCCTGTCACGGTTGCAGCAGGATCCATTCTGGGTTGTGGAGTACCTACAATTCAGACTCATCATTCAGCATCTTAAGCCCAGTTGTATTTAGACACTTTTTGTATTGTGTGTATGGTATAAATTAAACTTGTAATGTGACAATTATGCAATGACCATAGTGTATTGATAACGTTTACATACATACTAATTGATAAGTGTATACAGCAAATGTGGAAATCTTACTTTGGCTTCTCATCAATCCTGGAAGAATATTGCAACATTAATAAGTGTGGCTTGTTAATGACTTCAACTTCATCAACTTATTATTTATTTACTGTTGTGATAAGTAAATGGAACTAGATTATACCTATGCGGAGTGATACGTCACTACATGAGCAGCGTAGGAATACCAGTGTGGTAATGTTCCTGAACCTAACCTGAAGTAAAGTTATGTTGGATCTTATCCCCAAGTCATCTTCCTTGTCTCCAAATATCACTTCATGGTGGCAGCGGTAATGGTTACCTCTAAAAAACAGTGATAAGACTGCTCTACGCTGACGTGAGTCTCCAACTAAATTGTCTGAGGATAATTTGTATATCGCTAGACGTTGATCAAATGCAAGAAAAGACGAATTGGCATCACATCCACCGATGATAAACTGGTCCGAACCGGATCTAAGTGAGGCTATGTCACTGTTCAGACAGAAAATGTGCCTTTATCTGGATGATAAGAAAATAGAGGACGGTGTTAAACAAGCTAGAAAAATCAGTTGTGGCATAGGAGAAGAAGGGCTAAGAAGGCTGAATGCTAGCGGACTCAGCGATGACGACCAGAAAGAAAACGCCAGTTTGTGGACTTTTTTCGAGGACCAGCTTAAGCTTAATGTGAACTTTAGGATACACAGACTGCACCTAATGCAATACAGACAAAAACCGGACGAAAATATTGATTTTGTGACTAGAGCCAGAACTTTAGCACTGAAATGCAGATTCACAGAAGGGGAGTTGCATGAACGTCTCATCAAGCTCATCATTGCTAGCATGCCACACGATGCGCTGAGGAACGACCTGTATGGGAAACCCCATGGCTATTCCCTGGCTGATATGTTAAAAGAAGGACGGAAATATGAAGCTTTATCAGCATGGAACCAACAGCTAAACCAGCTAGGATTAATCCAACTCTGAAAAAGTGCATGCAATACAAAGAGAGCAAACATGCCAGAACTGTGGCAGAAGCCATGAACCGCGTCAGTAACAAACTCGTGGAACACAGTGTATTACGAAAAGTAACAACAACAGATGCCCACACAAGACACCCACCGTTGAGGAATTGAATCCAAAGTTTGCTAATGCAAATATTTTCAGTAAGCTTGACGCAAAAAGCAGGATACTGGTCGATACATCTTGACGAGGATTCTCAGCTCCTAACAACGTTTCGCACTCAGTTTGGCAGATACTGCTGGAGTCGTCTTCCATTTGGACTGTGTGTATCCCAAGATTGGTTCCCGGCCAAGATGGACCAGATCCTCGAGGGGCTCCACGGTGTGGTCAGCATAGCCGACGACATAGCAGTATGCGGAAAAAACTAAGAGGAGCATGACAAACACCTGCTCAACCTGATGGAACGGGCTGCAGAAGCAGGTATGGTGTTCAACAGTGAAAAATGTGCAATAAAGCACAAAAGCATATCATTCTTTGGCAACATGTACACAGATGGTGGCATAAAACCAGACCCTGCCAAAATAAGAGGCATACAGAAAATGCCAACACCTCAAAACAAGGACAAACTTCACAGATTCTTACCTCGCAGCCTACATGCCGAAGTTTGCAGAGAAAGTGCGGAGGGGTCTGTTGAAAAATGAAGCTCTGCGAATATGGTTGACAGATCACCAGAAATACTTTGAAGACTTAAAATCAGCCATCACAGAAGATGCATGTCTAAAATACTATGATGCAAGCACAACACTGACGCTCGAAGTGGATGCATCACAAAAAGGCCTAGGCATGGTGCTAGTGCAGAATAACCGACCCATTGCATTTGGGTCAAAGACTCTGACAGACTGCCGATCAAGATGCAGAAACATAGAATGTGAAATGCTTGCAATAGTTTGTGGAAAGCAACAATATCACACTTACCTGTACAGAAAGTCATTCCTTGTGATTACAGACCACAAACCACTTGTAACCATTCCTAAACCACTACTTGCAGCACCACCTCGATTTCAGCGGATGCTTATCAAGACCCAAGGATGCGACTACGAAGTCAGGTACAGACCTGGAAAATAAATGATACTGGCAGACACTCTCAGTCGTTTACCTAACCCTGAAAACAACAGTGACATTGAGCTTGATGAGCGCATAGCCGGTATGTGGATAGATCGATGTAGAGATTAAGGATCCAGACCACACCATCGCCATAATAAACTACTCACATGAAAAGCAAGATGCTCTGCAGATCCAAAGCTCAGTGCACTAAAAGAACTCATTCATCAGGGATGGCCGGAAACCACAAAGGATCTACCCAAAGACCTACGTCCATATTGGTCATTCAGAGATGAACTCGCTGTGGAGTCGGGAGTCATATTCAAGGGCAGACAGGTACTTATCCCTGACTCTATGACTGATGACATTCTAAAACAGCTACACATAGCAAATCAGGGCATAGAAAAAACACGCCGGCTGGCAAGAGAAAGTGTATACTGGACGAAGATGAATGACGACATTGAAAGAGTGCAAATCATGCAGCGTTTGTGCAGAACATCAAGATGTAAATCCAAAAGAATCTCTCAAACCACATGAAATACTGTCAAAACCGTCAATAGCTTCTGACCTGTTTGAAATCAACGGCCGCCACTAATTGTTGACTGTAGGAACTGTATAAGACTGTATAAGAAAGGGGTGTCCAGCCCTCTGGTTCAAATTACACAGGAAAAGGCCAGGAGAGGTCAACGGTCAAGTAACACCATATATGGTATGAAATCTATACAGTCCAATGGGAATGAGCCAAATGAGAGGGTGAGATGGCAGCATGAATGTGTAACATAAAGGAGGCACCGTTAGACAAAGGAAGCCAGTTCTCTGTCAGACCAACTCAGCCTTATTCTTACTTGCGCTTTGAGTCTGCCTTGTGCATGAAAAGCGCTATATAAATAACTATTTACTTACTTAATTACTTACTTACTTGTTCGCAAGTAATAATAAAGTCTTTTGTCATTCATCGTATTGAACAAATTGGCTATAGGAGGACACAAGGTGTCACAGAAAAAGTTGCAGTATTGCTGGACAGAGGTAGAATACTTAGGAGGGCTATTTGCACATCAGACCAAATTAATAGCACCTAGCCAGTTGGAAGGGATAAGTCAAGCTCCCAAGCCGCAAACCGTACGACAAATTATGACATTCTTAGGGATGACAGGGTTTAGTTCAGATTGGCGGAGGACTAGAGGTTAGAGGACTTGAGAGCATAAAACAAGAAATGCAGGGATCAAGTGCGTTAGCATTGCCAGATTACACCAAACGATTCCTACCCCTTTGTTGCAAATAGGAGTCAGGGGTACACATCAGCAGTGTTGATGCAGGAATCATGTAGTGGAAGGCAGAAACAACCTATAGCATACTATAGCTCTAAGTTAGATGCAGTAGCGCTAGGCTACCCACCGTGTTATCAGGGTTTGGCTGCGGAACAGTATGCTTATGACAAGGCCTCAACCATTACGATGGGATACCCGGTAACTATCTTCACACATCACAAAGTCGCTGAATTGATTGATCAAGGAAAATTTGTACTGACGAACCCAAGGTTGTTACAACATCTGGAGTTATTGACTTTTCCCGATGTCAGCATACACTTTTTTTCGATGGCTCATGCTACAAAGACCACTTGGGTAACCACGCAGGGTTTGTGGTGGTGCGACAGAATCCAGATAAAACCTTTGCTGTCATTCAAAGCTCTGCTTGTAAACAGCCATGTTCAGCACAGTTGAGAGCTCTGATAGCTGCCTGCCAAGAAGGTACTGGAAAATTTTGAATATATACACGGATTCTGCATATGCACACGGTGTATGTCATTTGTTTGGAGCAATATGGAAAATTATTTTCTGAGTTTGCAGGTGTTTTGGCATTTGCAGCGCACGTGTTGTGTAATCGATGAAAGTGTTTTCTGAATTTGCAGGTTTTTTCTGAATTTGCAGGTGTTTTCTGTATTATGCAGGTGTTGTGGCGTTTGCATGTGTTGTGACCCCTCTCGGCCACCGTAGAACTGCATTGATGGAACGGCTTTAGCCTCAAGTGGAAGTTGGCACTAGTTCTAACTGGGCTATAAATCAACTAAGCGCTGCTTTCGTTTAGCGACTTTGATGGAATATACCCATGCACCCGACCAGGATTGGTTGACAGCATAAGTCACCATGGTGATACAGTGACGCTAAAAGAAATCGACTTTTGTGTCCCAGTTAAACCAGGCGCAACATACCTCGCTACCCCACTAGTCGAGGTTCGTAGTATACCCCACTGTGGGGTATACTACGAACCTCGCTGAACATACCCAGGCTTTCTTGGGAAAACTTTTCCTTTATTTTCCATTTCTTTGAATTTTCTAAATGAGGGAATTAATAAAATTAATAAAGCGAATTACAAAATTAAGCCAACACCAAAAATACTATGATACACTATGGACGCGAACTCGGGTTAAGCGTATCGCTGTGCAAGTGCTAGACCATTCACCCAACTGCTTATTTGAAGTTACGCTATAATATAGGCCTATCAATTTGTATAAAAATATGTTGAGAAACTAGCCACAGTAACAGATAGCAATTCATTAAATTGTTTTATCTGCATCATTTAATCTGAGACCCTTAGTGAAAATATACGCTGTTTGTACTTCATATATGTACATTTATGACAAAATAGTGAGGACTAAACTTAGCGGAACCTTCTGATGGCACACTTGTTGCCGACAGATGGACTTCTCTGCAACACCGCTCAAGTTAGCCTGACAGTTAACCTGCTCCCGACCAGGTTAGTTTGGTCGGATAAATTGCCATGGTTACTTAGTGGAGATTCCCACGTTAATGGAACGCAAATCTAGCTGAAAGAAGCCCGGCTAAGCGAAATAAGGCCGGCTTTGGGCTTAGCTGGTTTGATGTAATACCCCTCAGGTTAGTTTGGTCAGATAAGTTGCCATGGTTATTTAGCGGAGATTCCCACGTTAATGGAACGCAAATCTAGCTGAAAGAAAATATATTATTGTAAACATTTAACCCCATGACAATGCTGAATAATAATGCTTTGGAATGAAGCTAATCTTCATATTCAAAATTTAATTCAATTCAATTAAAAAACACAATTACACATCTCAAGAAATGTTTTATTAAATAAAACATCTTTCACATATCAGTGTTTCAATGGTTCTAACGCCGAATTTAGCTGGTTACTGGTCTGATTGTTCACTTTGGTCACTGTTGAATAAGCCGTCACTAAGTACAGCAAAGACAACAGTTGTAGACCCAGCTGCAAAAGACTTGTCTCATTCATTGTTAAAGGTCCCATGACATGCCACCAGGTGTGGTGTGATTAGCAGTTACAAACTGTTTTGCAAATCTGCCCCTTATGACAAGTAGGTGTGTCAAACTAGATTGTGTGCTGGATGGATCAGTCTACCAGCCAACCACCAGCCAGTGGACTGAAAATGTAGCTCATCGAGCCGTCACCCATCTAGGTGGACACGTCCACCTGTGATGTCATAAGAGGCAGATTTACAAAACGGCTTGTAAAGGCTAATCACACCACACCTGGTGGCATGTCATGGGGACCTTTAAAATTAATGTTATTGCTTCTGATAGCATTACCAATAAAGTAAAATAAAAAAACGAACATTAAATGAACCAGAGAAATATTAAGAAAACACAATGCCTATTTTAACAGGATTGTTGTATTCTCTTGATAAGTTATGGACACCTAAACAAATGTAATTGTCTGCATTGATTGCATTGGTGTAGGTCACGTTGGCACTTTGATGAGAAAGGACAAATATTAACCCTGATAATGATGGGCGGGCGGACACACACACACACACACACACACACACACACACACACACACACACACACACCTCCCTTTCCTCCGGTATGCCCTGAAAAAGCAAGGCCGACCCACATGCCGAGGACCGTCCTGCTTACCAGCAGATGTCCGTGTGTGTCTCCCCCACGTTACAAAGCTACACGGACACAATGCACACTCTCATTCGCAAGAATAGGAGTCTGTCTGCTGATAACACTTGGCCACAGCCCTGAGTTCTCAAGGTCAGGCAGGTGCACTCGGGAAGCCCCCCACACCAGCCTTGACGCACACAGCACATTAGAAAAAGAAACACAGAAGACTGATACACAGAAGAACATCACGCTAATTTGAAGCAGAACTTCCACGGAGGCGAAGCTCCAAACGACCTCAGCACTGTCAGGGACTTAGACATTTTTCCTCGATCGATCCCTTACGCTTTATAGCCCAGTATAACCTTTGTCACCTTACTAAATAAATCTGAGGCCCTCATGCCGACAATTTTATCTCCTCTCCGTCTCAGTTTGTCCGTTTGAGTAACTAGGCAGACCATTTTTCCCAACAATAATCTAACCAAAATAATGTTAATAAGTACATCTGGCTAGATTTTCCACTGGTTTGATTTTAAAATCTGTACAATCCA
This sequence comes from Trisopterus minutus, assembly GCA_027122715.1. Taxonomy (NCBI): domain Eukaryota; kingdom Metazoa; phylum Chordata; class Actinopteri; order Gadiformes; family Gadidae; genus Trisopterus; species Trisopterus minutus. Next base: position 10,325,825 of record JAOPUD010000089.1, read on the forward strand.
TAACTTAAAAAACATTTTAAAAAAATCGATCAGGTATTTGCTATTGTAACAAAGGTATCTGGTTTCAAGGAAAATGTAAAAACTTACTCCACACGCATTTCCTTTGGAAAGCAATCTAGCACATCTAACTTTATCATCATCTTTATCAAATATCATAGTTCAATGCAAACTAAAAGACCCTAAAAGACTAAAAGATGTTGGGTACCACCAAACAAACCATTAAAGCTGCAATGTGTAACATACAAACCAGCTTGTAGCTTAAAGTAACCCGGACATATGCTCAACATTATTTAAATCACTATCAATCAGTTCTAAATTAAATTAAATCCTATAACTGATGTATATAAATTGATGGCCAACCCGTCCCACTCTGTTTGAAAATCGTATTATCGACACTCCCAAAACCTATTCCACACCACCACATTGCAATTCAAGCTACGCTAGTTTGAGTAAAGCAGTTGTAATACCAGTGGATAGAACATTGTTAAGTTTCTTTAGGATTCATTAAGTCTCCCGCCTTCTAACTGTAAGGTGTTCAATCTTATACATTGCAACTTTAAAACAGCAGATGCTGAAACGTACAGATTTACCTGACTGGAATGACTATCAAAGCTATTTCTGAATTCAAATATATTAAAGGAGGAAGAAATCTGAATGTTGGACCAAGATTGAACTGCCAACAAGATAGAACTAGCTTTCAAGAAATGCATTTTCTCTGGACGTGTTTCTCTTCATCGGATACCTTCAAAATATCGTGATTCACAACCTCATTACAACCGCACTCGTAATTCGGCCAACAATCTGATTTAACAGAATGAGTAGCTGTCAATCAAATGAGCTTTGTCCCAATCAACATGGACAAAGGAATGAGAGCTGTGGAAGAAGTCTTTCTCTCTATATCCTACTCTCACCATCTGTGTCTCTCTGCTTTGAATGTCGTATAATGCATCAAGTGCGAGGATGTCTCTGGTCCTCTCGTGTGTCTCTCTCTCTCCATTAGCCGTGGCACAGAGTGGCTGCAAACCTAGCATTGGCTGGCTTAATGGGGCACTCTTGGCCAACCGGTGCCTCAGTCACTCAGCTCGCTGTAGTAGTACTTGTTGGCCGTGCTGCTGAGTTTCCAGCCACCCGCTCTGAACTCAAGCATCTCCAGCAGGAGCAGGCGGGCCATGGAGCCGATGGACTCCTGCAGCAGGAAGCCGTCCCTCAGCAGGAAGAAGAGCTCGTCCATGCGCTGGCCATTCACCTGCTCCAGCTGGTCCCCGATGCGGTGCAGCTGCAATACCAGGCAGTCCACCTGGGGAGGGGAACACAGGAGCAGACAGGAATGGGCTCCAGGCAGACATTTGTTTTTCTCCAGAGCACTGTCCTCCTGAGTCAACATTTGAGGGCACAAAAAAAACACCTCTCAATCTACAAAACTAGAAAGTAAAAAACTGTAGATAGTGCAGATTATCTTAAGGACTCAAACATATTTTGGGTTTATAGATTAAGACCAAGTAAATGCATCACATATTTTAGGGATGCACCGATACCAGAACTCTGACCCAATACTGTTCTCATGTATTCCTACTGTATTTTCCCATTTCACTTTACATTGAAGTTCATTTATTTCAGTAATTCAACATTATATCATATAATAAGTCTATATAATCTAATAATGGATTAT
>JAOPUD010000089.1:10392135-10404004 GCA_027122715.1 Trisopterus minutus
GGGTGCAAGTCCGACACGTTAACTCGAGACTATCTCCCTTGCTTTAAATCCATGGTCAATATTAAATTAAAATATGTTATGCTTAATACTACTTATGCATTCACTTATGCATTGTACTCCTCATAGACCTCCACAAGCAGCTTCTGTTCGCCGCTGGAAAAGATCCCGCTAGGTCCTTTTCGGACATTTGATCCATGATTCGACATTCCGGGTTATGGGCTGGTTACATATCTCGTGAACGTGCGTAACCCATGATAATGTTAGCCAGGCTTGAACTAACCTGAACAGGGCAGGGTGAACTGCGTTGATGGAACGGCTTTAGCCTCAAGTGGAAGTTGGCGCTAGTTCTAACTGGACTTAATCAACTAAGCGCCGCTTTCGTTAGCGACTTTGATGGAATACCCCTTGTCAGTCTTGTCTGTCCCTGTTTGTTGTTGTCTCAGTGTTTCATGGGTGGGGGCGTGGCCTGCGCATCCAGCGCAGTTCCCTGATCCAGCTACGTTAATCAACCGCACCTGTCATCTGCAATCAAGATCACCAGTATTTCTACCCCGGCCTTCCAACCATTCTACGCCAGATCGTCGTTTGTACTTGCCTGTTGAGTAGCTTCCTGACTTTTCCAGCCTAAATTCCTCTTTCTACCAGTCATCACCGTCACTACAATACCTCAACCCTGCTCCACTGCCGGACTAACCCTCATGACAGAATCGTCGGATGTGGCTGTCGGCTTGGCTGCCATCCGACTCATCCACTCCACGGTTCGGACCACCCGGTCGTGGGATTCAGGATTAGCCCAAACGGGTGCAACCACCAGCACCATTTGTGAATCACCATAGACTAATAAACTGTTCAACTGTTCCCACTCTTGTCTGGAGTCATTTGTGCCGTGCGTTTGGGTCCACCCTGTCTTGGGCCGTAACAAAACTGTTGTTGATGTTGTGTCCATGGCAGTTTACATTGGCATTGTCTGAGACTTTTAAGACAGTAAATGTGTACTGAATGCAATAGATTGTTTTTGTTTTATTTAACCTGTTCGGATTGATTAAGAAGGGGTGGGGGGGGGGGGGGGACAAACAGGAAGGAAGGCACGAGATTACCCAGCATGCCCTGAGTCTGCATCGTATAATTGTCCTGATCATTATCTATGACTCTGCTGTTGATTTATAGTATGGGTAGGAGTTTAGCGACAAATAAGTAATAAGTACTTAAAAGAAACTCTTAAGATGGGAAATCCTACTTGTGTCAGTGGTGTAGCGGGAAAGAAAAAGAGAGAGAGACAGAGACTATGTGAGCAAGGACGAGGGAGTGAGAATTAGAGAGGGGTTGATCAAGAGAGAGAGAGAGAGAGACAGAGAGAGCAGGAGGTAAATGTGTTCGATAGAGGGCTGTGCACATTTGATTCCGCCACATTGAGTGAAGTTTATCACATCTTTGAGTGCCAGGCCTCTCCTTCCTGATGGTGAATGTAATGGTGGGCCCTGCTGATCTCAGCAATAATCATAAGTACAACTACTACAACAGCTCTCAACTCCCTTAGAGCACACCTGGGAGCTATACCCAATGGCACACACACTGACACACACACTATATTTTATTCTTTATTCTCTCTCACTCCCTAACTCGCCCTCTTTCTCTCTCACACACACACACGCCTCTCTCTTCACTCCCTGCCTCGCTCTCTACTACATCACATGGTAACCTTTTCTATTTGGTCTAAATTAAGCTTCATCAACTTCTTCTTCTTCAACATCTTTGAAAAGACAATGAGCTGCTCTTCTGTGCATTAAGTAAGGAAACTAAGAAATATTCTATCTCGCACACCACCAACTTGCCAGGGCCCAAAGAGAGTGTCTGATTTGACTCCTGTTATCTGACAAAGTATTAAGTAGTTTTCAAATAGTATTATGGTTCAAAGCATTGAGATCAATTTATAGAAAAATAGTATGAGTAATAAAAACAGATCAGTCATTTTTTTTGGATTTAGGTTAGATTCAGATGCGTCTCTACATCTTTATATAGTGATATATTGGTTTACATTTGTTGATACATTTGTGAAAAGTGAATGCACACACATACAAAAACACACACACACACACACACACACACTGCCATAACTGACATTGTTACGCCAATAATAAGCCTAAAGACACGAAATAAAACAATGAAACCATTAATCCCTACCACTACCACTATTTGTGAGCAATGCTCTACACAAATGCACCAATCAAGTGAAAAACATGAACAATATGCATGCTTTGGTCAGAGCGCTACGGTGGCGCTGAGCATTCACCAAAAAATCTTTTAGCTGTTAATGTAGCCGTTTCCACACCAGGATCTCGTAATTACGAGAAAATATCTCATAACTACGACATCAGGATCACCCCTCTCATTCATCAATAACGTGGCTGGCTGGCTGCAGGACGGCAACGATGACGCTATCCGATGCTATCGTATTTTATTTCTTGCCCGGATTGAGGCATTGGGAAATATTGATGTTCCTTAAAAGTGAGGAGGGCATGAGTATGTCAACATTGCGCAGACATCTGAAGTCATTGGGACTGTTCAGGAGAAAAGCCCAGTTGGACGTGCTTCAAGTACTTCCGTAAAGATGGAAGAAATTGGCAGATTCTGAGTTTGCGGTTCAATAGATCATCAGTGAAACATCATTGCGACACAAATGACACCTCTAGCTAAATGTAGTAACCTAGAGAACCAGCTACAACCTTGTTTTCATCCAAACGAGCCGCGAATGGTGAATTGCATTGGCGTCTATGAGCTGTCGGCTTTCAGCCGCGAGCTTAGGGACCGTCTGCAAAGTGCAAAAAGATTTGACCACAATGGTCAAATTTCAATAGCATCGCCATTGTTGACTCTGGAACCCCAAAACGTGCGCCATATAGGCACGGCCTCTATATGGTCTTACTACAATCTTTAGTTTTGAAAAATATATCTCTACTTATTTTTGAGGAATTTTTATTTAGCAACAATTTCAATAGCGTCGCCATTGTTGACTCGATTCTGTTGAATCGAGGCATTTTCATGTTCAGCATGCATATGCAACTCCGAGTGACTTATCGTATTTCAAAAAGAGGAGTAATAAATGAGAAATTTAAAGGTGGAATCACTCAGACACGATGCTTTGATATCACCCAAGGCTGAATTAAAAGCACATGTTTTTCTAAATGTGGGTCATCAACGAGGTTGTAAAGTAGTAACTTCGGGCACATCTGTCAAAATAAATGTTTTTTCCTCCCGACGTGTTTACGATCTTTATTCATTCATTGCGGGGGGGAATGCCGTATACGGACAGGCGGCGGAGGGGCTGCTCCGGCGGGAGAAAGATGTTTTCAGTACAGTTGTCACTTCGGGTCTGCGATTTATTTAAAAAGCTGGCACAGAAGATGGAGGAAGCCGGTGTCGTGCCAATGTAGTTACCCCCTATAATGAGTGTATCATCATCAACATGCATTCACTACACACTACACTTCGATTTCAACCAAGGCGGAATTACATGTTTTTCTAAATGTTGCTCATCAACAAGGTTGTAAAGTAGTAACTACGATCTTTATTCATCCATTGTGCCGCGGCCGAACTGACGGGGTATTCTCTGACATTATGAATCTTAGACTGCGTCGGGGTCTCAGACTCTCTGGTACTTTCACAACAAGTAAATGCTTGGAGTGGGGGTTATTTTGCCCATGCTGGAGAAGGAATTAGGGGAAAGGAACTTTGGCTTTTTACGCTCTGAAGTCCAGATTGAAAGGCGACATGGAGAAAGCGATGTTTTCAGTCGACAAGAGTGAGTTCACTTTGCGTACATATAATTTCTCTGACGTTTCATTCCGTTCGTTCCGACCTCTCAGTCGTATGCGGACTTGTATACAAGTGAACTGACTGCTGTCGACTGAAAACATCTTTCTTGAATGCCGAGTTTGTTGTTGCTGGTGACGTAAAGAGGTCAACCGGAGGCTCTATTACCACTAGTTCAAATAGGTACAGCGCCATCTATCGTACCGGCCAATGAATCGAATTACTCACCGCCAAGTATACCCGGACAATTGCAGTTGTCCAAATGGGCGTAGTCTAACTATGGCTTTAATCAGATCAAGCTGTGCATGTAAACGTACTGAGTGAGACCAACTGGAAAAATACGAAGCGGGTAGGGAAATTAAACTTCAACTGTGATTCTGAAAAAAGTATAAATGATATCGAAATTCTGTCACGTGTTGATTTGTTATGCGTTTGAAGGAAGGTTAACGATAGAAAATTAACCAAGTTATGATGACTGAAGTAGTAGTAAAAGACAGAGAATGTGTCATTGACTTCCATTGTAAAAAATGAATGGTAATAAGTAACTTCATAATTCTAATATATTTAAAAAATGTGTGTATGTGTGGGCTTTTAAAAAAAATGGAGTCAAGAAAATGGAAAGTGGCCAATAGGATGTGTAAACTGAGCTGAGCTGATAACACTTTGCTAACTAAGCTGCCAAAAGTGGGAGAGAGAGAGAGAGGCAGTGCGTGAGTGAGCGAGTGGATACATGTTTGTGTATGCGTATTAGAACTGCGAGTGGCGCCATAGACATGCCAGGTGGATAACTAAACACAGCAATAGATAGTTAATGTACATTATCTATACCACTGTGTTGTAACGTCACATTTTTCGGCAAAGCAATACGATAGTAAACAGTAACACGGAACACGTCTATGTGCCATTTGCACACTTTTTGTAAAGAATACCTTTGTCGTCTTACTGCGGACTGTGTTTGAATCTCATACGTATCTCGTGAGATACACGTTTTTCGTGTAACACCTCGAGATAAACAATACCACTACACCGCGGAGCAGATTACATACATCCGTGAGATTGACGCATGGTGCAATAGTTCAATGCTGCACTTCTTTGTTTTTTTGGAACTCGCTTTAATGTTGAATGAAGGTTTTGGCAGCAATCATATATAATTAACACAACATAGGTCAAGGATGCAGACCCAAGTAAACGACCCCAGAGTAAATTAGTAAGTCATTGATACGAGGACATAATGGGGAAAAAAATCGTAACGTACCTCCTGCACTGTAAGTGGCATACAGATGCGGTATTCTTTCATCAACATACTCCTCGCGCAGGGGTTCTGCTCGTTCAAAATAGGGAAAGTGGCGTTCACTTCCAGATTTAGCGGGGTCCAAAGATCCAGTGTCCGGGTTCTGTCACAGCCAGCAGGGCAGGGGCCACCTGGTATTTCAAAAGATATGATGACTTTCTACCCAAACGGCCAGCAGTAGCTTTAGGAAATGTTCCGCATGGCCCACTCGAGTGAAAGCGCGCTATTACGTTGCCGCGAGACAAGAGGGCAGACAAGTAAACAAGATGGGACAGGTCGTCGTGTAAAGTGTTCCGGCTGTGTTTCGGATTAAATAAATGGTACGCTACCCGTCGTGGAAGTATGGCAGAATCACAACACACACTGGTTAGTCCACACGTATCCCGTGTTTCATCAAAGCTGAAACGAATGTCCCTCGCAGCATTGCAACGGTTTCGTCCCCAGGACGAATTAACTCTCCGCTCGTCCAGTTGTGTCCCACATCAATTCTAATACTTTACGATCTAGAGTTTGAAATCAAAAACTCATCCTTCTTCCAACGACCCAGTCTCCCGCTCTGCGTTGTCGTGACTCAAGTTGTGTGAAGTGATGATCCTTAACTGCCCTTTCGACTGCGAGGCGCTGCACGCGCTCACATCGTTTTGTTGGGTATTTCTATTCATAGCCCTGGGATAACCGTTGTTCTCTGACCCTGGCAGTATCTCATGAAACCCAATAATAAACCGTTGGAAAATACTTTGGGAGTGTAAGTGTGATGCCCACTATGTGTGCCCACATTTGTGTATATTAAGTTTTTATATACTACACCATTTTATATTATTAAGACACAATATTTCCTACTAAATTGATCTTATTTTGTATGAGCAATATCTTTTATAGTTTTACATTTTCACAATGCAAGTGCACTATCCTGCCAGTAGGAGGCACAGTAATATTGTGGTTTGCCTGAATCCCCGTGAGATCCTCATAACTAATGAGGATCTGAAAAGACAAGTCACGTCTCCCGTGTCAGCATTCTTTTCTCTTTGTTTCAGGTGGGTTATGTGATTAAAATGTAAAACAAGTTGATGTTAGTGATTGGATAATGTGTAGTGAAATGTTTTAGTAAAGTATGAGTGTTAAAATGAGTACATACAGTGTTGCTAGTAAGGTCCGACGCTCACCGAGAGATTTGTAATTGCGGCGCCGTTGGAAGTTTTACCGTTAGGCTAGTAGCTTTAAGCTACTAGCTAGTAAGGTCCGACGCTCGCCGAGAGATTTGTAATGATGGCGCCGTTGGAAGTTTTACCGTTAGGCTAGTAGCTTTAAGCTAATACGGACCACGCTCGTCTCTACCTTTTTGTTTTATTGTAATAACACCACACGTGGCTCACTTCTTGACGTTTTGTTAAGTATTAAAATGTTTATTGATTGTTGTAAAGCACCTTAAAGATACTGTTAAAAACGGGTTAAGAAAAGTTATTTGAAGTTCAGTAATAAGAAAATGTTTGATATAGCCTACAAGGTAGGTACTGTTAAAAATACTAGTTCAGTAAAACCTAATGGGTTTTATCTGAAAAAGTCACGTCTCCCGTGTCAGCATTCTTTTCTCTTTGTTTCAGTTATCTATAATCTGTCCACGGCGATCCCACCTGGGACCCGTTACATTAGCTAACGATGCTTTCGGGAAACGGGGCCCTGTCTTCAACATCATCACGTCCCGCAGTGAGTAGGCTACCCTATAAACACACTGGCAATACCGTATGAATCCTCCCGGCATGACGTTTAAGTAGTGTATTGAGCCATAACACATTGACATAGGCCTGCATAGCCTACAGTCAGGGGGTTACGTCATGGGCCCAGGGGTACCACAGACCACACACCTCAGGGAAAGCATTTAGTGAATACTTTTAATGACCTGCAAATATTAAAACATAAAATGCCAAACGTCTACAATTTAAGAAATATGGAAAAACTATTCCATATCATGCCAAACGTTCATTTCAGGGAAAATGGTGTCTCAAAAAAACAAACAACAAACAATCATTACAAATGCCACAATTCAAATAGTGTGTGACGGCTGGTTGAAGCAGCCTCACCTGGTGGGGTCTGAGTGGACTCCGGGCTGGGTGAGGCTGCACACCTGTTGCACATTGGGTAATCAGTGTGCACAGGTTCAACCAGCCGTCTCCACACACACTCGGGGGGATCTCCTGCATGGCAGCGGAGCACCCGTGCCATGTTAATTCGCGCGACATATCAATCAATGTAACAGCACGTACACAGCCTCTCTGAAAAGAACATCAACCACGTAGGGCCTGCATCTCATGTGTCTAAAGCTGGAGGAAACCTGATTTGGCAGTGTGAGCCTCGTAAACAACCACTTGGCATTCGTTCACATTCAACAGGATGATCCCACTTCATGTTTGGTAATGTCAGCTTCATAGCTATAGATGTCATACAATAAAAGTTCCACATTGATATCCTATGTTGATTTGGCACGAGGTGACAAAGGGTTGACAAAATATTGAATAAAAATTCCACTCTTTTTAGCAAATTGCCAAGAAATAATGATATAAAAACAGTTAGAAAGATAGAAAAAGCTATTTTAACACCGCTATTTGATTCACAACATAAAAATACTTCAAATTCTTTCAGGATTTCAAAGATAAACATAAAACATTATCAACAAAGTATTTTCCAATGCATTAGGAAGTGTTTCACAACTCACTGCTGTGTAGACCTGTCTTTTAACCTTTGACCTTCTTGAGCCCATTAGCGCAGCAACAAAACGAATGGTAACGGCACATAATACACATTCATCAGTCAAGACTGTTATAATCCAGCCTACTGCGGATGTTACTTAATACTGGGCTGCATGTAAAGGCAGGCCAACATCCCTAGAGGCTGGTGTTGCCTGATACTGTTCTGGTTGTAACGCCAGACAAGCATTAGTCTGCAGGACAATACTGCTTGGACCCGTCTGCCCATTGTTTATAAAATGCTTTCTGGCTGTGACTACTGGTAGACTTTTTTAAGTCGAGATTAAGTTGAGGTCACTTCTACCCCATTACATCCCTTTTCATAAGGGTCATGCTTCACTTTTTAAATAAAAAACTAGCTTGTTCTGTGTGTCGCACAGAATAATCACAATATTTATGAAATATAAGCAAATTATGAAATATAATCAAATTATGAAATATAATTGAATCAACATTCACAATAGAAAATCCATTCAGACCGCATTTGCATAATACACCTGTCCTGGCTTGGTACATGAATCCTGTAGTTGCAGACATCATAAAAACATTTCCCACTTTTCCCACGACAACAGGGGAACAACACAAAACTTTCCTTAAGACCCCCCTTGACATGGTCCGTGGTCCCCTAGCCCTGCTCAGGGTCTGACCCCCCACCCCTCCCCCCCAGGCTTGGTTCTCTGCCTTAACCTCCTCTTCCTCTCTCCGTCTCACCTGTGTCTTCCAAAGCTCCAGAGAAACGGCGGAGTCCATGAGAAGGGCGTCAGGAGGAGGAAGAGGAAGCCCTTATTAGGGCAATGGAAAGGTATGTAGCATGGCTGGTTATGTAATAGGTTAGACTTGTGGTGCTGGGTGTCTAGTACTGAAGTAGGATCATATCCAGACAGTCCCCTGTGGCTACTTGTCAGATAATAATAGGGCACAGGCTCGTTGCATTAAAGAACACTGACACAACACTTAAACTAACTTTCGACTGGCCTTTGAAGAGTTACAGTCGCGGTGAACCACCTAAATTCTCCACAATATAAAAAGAACTGCCCTGCTAAGGCATCACTTCAAAATATAGAGAGAAAGACTTGATTTAAAGAGAGAATCCCATCAAATGTAACACTGTCATCAAGGTCAATGACTAACGTGGCTGAGGTATTGAGGTATCTGCTGAAAGCTCGTCGGCGGAACTGGTACGACTGGACCAATGGTGCTGGTAATGGGGGTGTGAGGGAGCCCAGGACCAGGAGGGCTGTGCGGTCGGATCCCCCAGCCGGGTGCTTTGAGGTCGGCGCCGAGTGGAATCAGGACCAGGACGTTTGGGTGTTTTGGGTCAGCTCAAGAACTCTCCACTTGCTGAAGTCACCCCTCCTGGCTGTCCCGGGTGGTGTCCACGGTGTGCGCCAGCTCCCTGAAGGTGGGCCTCAGGGCCGGGTCGCCATGCCAACAGTCCGCCATGATCTTCTGAATCTGTAGGGACGGACGAAAGGTTCGGGGTTGGGTTAGGTTAGACTAAGGTTAGGGTTGGGTTAGGTTAGTGTAAGGTTAGGGTTAGGTAAGGTTAGGATTGGGTTAGCTGAGTGTAAGGTTAGGGTTGGGTTAGGTTGGACTAAGGTTAGGGTTGGGTGAGGTTAGAGTAAGGTAAGGTTTGGGTAAGGATAGTGTAAGGTAAGGTTTGGGTTAGGTGAGCTAAGTGTAAGGGTGGGGTTAGGTTAGTGTAAGGGTGGGGTTAGGTTAGTGTAAGGGTGGGGTTAGGTTAGTGTAAGCTTAGTGTAAGGTTAGTGTAAGGGTGGGTTTAGGTTAGTGTAAGCTTAGTGTAAGGGTGGGGTTAGGTTAGTGTAAAGGTGGGGTTAGGTTAGTGTAAGGGTGGGGTTAGGTTAGTGTAAGCTTAGTGTAAGGGTGGGGTTAGGTTAGTGTAAGCTTAGTGTTGGGTTAGGAAAGTGTAAGGGTGGGGTTAGGTAAGTGTAAGGGTGGGGTTAGGTTAGTGTTGGGTTAGTGTAAGGGTGGGGTTAGGTTAGTCTAAGCTTAGTGTAAGGGTGGGGTTAGGTTAGTGTAAGCTTAGTGTTGGGTTAGGTAAGGGTGGGGTAAGGTTAGTGTAAGCCTAGTGTTGGGTTAGTTAAGTGTAAGGGTGGGGTTAGGTGAGCTTAGTGTAATGCTGGTGTTGGCTCAGTGTGAGGTAGGGGCTGTGGTGGCCGAGCGGGGCTGGGTCACCTTGCTGGGGCAGTTGTCGGGCGCCGGTAGGCGGTACCCTTGTTTCTGCAGCAGGTCGATGAGGTGGTACACTATCATCTGGCCCTGCTTGTCACTGCCCATCTTGTTCATCAACACCTGAGGCCAGGGAGAAATGTACACAAGGTGTCAAATGATCTGTTCTCCTACAGTATATTCAGATCCACTACAGAGCAGGTGGGGGGCTTTTGGGAGGATTCCTACAGGTAGACTGTGGAGCCTGAGGATTGAACCCACCACCTTTCGGCTGGGAGTTGAACGCCCGAGCCAGTACTTAACTTCAGTGGGGCATGCATTTCATTTATTTCGATGTCGACGGCACTGATACACCTGCCAAGGTGTCCCGTTGTGTCCGATGGAATAAAACCTTTCCGCAGCACGTTGCTGGCGTACTCTTTAAGACCACCAGCACAACGACACCCGGCCGGTGGAGTGGAAGCACAGAGGCGCAGATCAGTGGGGTGATGATCAGATCGTACCGCTGGGGGGCTGCAGGTCTTCTCGCTGTAGGTGAAGAGCTCGTAGAGCACCACGCCGAAGCTCCACACGTCAGACGCCACGGAGAACTTACTGTGGGTCAGGGACTCTGGGGCGTACCTGACGGGACACACACACACACACACACAGATAGGATGAGAGATAGGAAATCATTTGCTGCGTTTCTATAAGGCTTTCCAGTGCACTCCTCTGTCCTGTGTCGTTACGTTGATCGATGCAATCGTGTTTGTTGCAGTGTCTTATAAGCCCTGATGGGTTACAAGGGTGCTGGACACTATAAAAAATAAATAATAATATTGATAAAATAATTATTATTAATAAAAGACAAATACCGTATTGATCCGAATATAAGACGATATTTTTTCCCTTGAAAAATGCCAGAAAATTACGCCTCGTCTTATATTCGGGGTCTAAGGAATAACTCATGTAAAACAATAGGTAGCGCCATATGAGCGCTTTTGTCTCCGTCAGCGTTTAGTGCAGTGTGACCCTAACGTGATCCTGTAAACAACAAGCATGTAAACAAGTCGGCTGGAGTGGGTGTGTTAGCCTTCATTTGCATAAGCTACTGAATGACAGAAAGATGCAGCCCAGACACAGACATCCACTTGAAAAAAGCGCTTCCAAAGTCGGTCAGGTGAATAAAAATGATTTGATGTGGGAGGAGGCAGCGGCAGCGGCAGCGAGCGACAACAGAAGTGCGAGTGAGGAGGAGAACCCAGTGATGCGGAGGATGCAGCTGAATGAATGAAAAAAAACTAAAAACTGTTCGTGGTGTTTTTAGATGTTATAGTTCTCACATTTTGCAGACTGTTCTGACACTGTTTGTCAAGAAAGTGTGCGCCGTTTATTGCACAAGTTAAGCCAGTAGGCTTATGCTCGTTTAATTGCACTGTTATAACCTATGGCATAGAGAACCGTGAAGTGCGTTCGCTTTGCCTATTTGTGGAGTTATAGAAGATTTTTTGATTCCCCCCCCCCCCCCCGCATAAACACCAACGATGTTGAAATGTACAGGGCAAACAATGAATTTTTTTTTATGCAAATGAAATTTTGTCCAAATAAAAAAGTATTTTTCCAAATATTGGTCTTGAAAAAGAGGGGTCGTCTTATATTCAGGGTCGTCTTATATTCGGGTCAATACGGTACATCTATACAAAAAAAAACCAATATATATTTATATATATATGTATGTGTATGTGTGTATATATGTGTGTGTGTGTGTGTGTGTGTATATATGTACAGTATGTGTATGTGTGTGTATATGTATATATGTGTGTGTGTGTATATATATATCTATATATATATAGATATA
>JAOPUD010000089.1:10454803-10464932 GCA_027122715.1 Trisopterus minutus
TGTGTGTGTGTGTGTGTGTGTGTGTGTGTGTGTGTGTGTGTGTGTGTGTGTGTGTGTGTGTGTGTGTGTGTAAAGGTGAGCTCAAGTCCGAAGAAGAGGTCATGGTGAACATCCTGGATCAGATAACCTTAAGAAGTGTTGTTTCGGTGAGGAGAGGTCCTTTCAAAGCCATTATACCGAATGGCCCATTCCTTGAAATGTTGACAAAGTTGTTGCAGTTACCATGGTTGTTTATTGGCTTTGCATATACTAGGAATGACTGCCATTGCCTTTCTGTCTTCCCTTCTGTCTGTCCGTCTGTATAATTATCTGTCTGTCTGCCTCTGTGTCTGACCATTTGATATGAAGTGCGTGTTGTACATGTGTATTACAGACATTTGTTGGCCCCAGCCGGTCTGACACAGAAACACAACGCAAAGGGTTATTAGACAGAGTCCTGCGAGACTTCAGCAATGACCATGGACATTGATGTGCTTCATGATCTGCAATATCAGGGCTCCCTTGTAAGAGAGATTTCAATATCTCAATGGGACTTCACCTGGTTCAATAAAGGAAAAATAAAATACATAAATAAATAAAAATATGTGTATCTCTCCCTCTTTCTCTCTCTCTCTCTGTCCATCTCTCTGTGGTCATCATCTCTCTTTCTATGCATCTATCGCTCTGTCTGTCCTGTGTGTGTGTGTGTGTGTGTGTGTGTGTGTGTGTGTGTGTGTGTCTGTGTGCGTGTGAGCGTGTGTGTGTGTGTGTGTGTGTGTGCGCGTGTGCATGCACACTGTACAGGTGTCATAACTTGATATATGTTTTAAAACAGGATGCATTGTGCTTTGCTGAAAAACTGTCTAGGACACTGTGACAAGTGGGTAATTTGATCAGCAACGTGACACTGCAGGACGGAAATGCCTCCTATAAGACTCCATATCCTCGGACAGACCCAGCAGTCATTCCCGGCTCGGTTTGCAACAGTAGAACTCAGTTTGCATGGGCGCGGTCACACGCGCGGACACCTTTAGGCATATGTCTGCCGCCCCTCACTGAGATGCAGTGGCACTTACAAACGCGCCACCTGGCAACCGTGAGGACCCTCCTTGCGGACTCTCCTTACGTCCACCGCAAGGGCCTGACGTGCGCCTCCCAAAAATTGTAACCTTGCGTCGAGGCGGCAGCAAGAGCTGTGATTGGTTCGCTAACGTAAACCCGACGCAGAACCAAAACAGATTCACGACTGCGTCGAAGCGACTGCTTGGTCATTGCGTTGCGTCAACGTGGAACCATAACTAAGCCTCAAAACTTAAACAGTAGCTATTATCGTGCTGCCGTGTCATGAGATGTGGATCGAGGTGGGCTCGCGTAAACATTATTTAATGATGTCATGTGTGCAGCTCTACGTAGTCTGGGACTATTGCGTTCCGTCTATCCAACTGCATGCGTAATGTGGTGTCGTGGTTTGAATCTGTTACAACGACTAATAAATAATATATGCTTAAACATTGTGTGACCAAGTGATTCTAGGCTGTTATTGTTTTATATCTGATAGGCATAAATTCGTTGTTTATTTTCTTTCTCATTGCATTCGTAGTTTGTAGTTGATAGGGCTATAGAATAGATAATGTAGACTAGTTGCACTCTTGTAGTATTTTGGGGTGGTTGGGTTAGTCATCGTCAACAACCACCTCATCTAACATAGCGGCCACTTCTAATTAACCCCTGTTGGGAGATTGATACAACGGCAAGAAAGGGAGAGAACTCAACCTGCTTGTTGAAGAGACGGCGGACATCGGATCGAAAGAGCCGATGATGTCATGCGCCATGTTGATACAGCACAGTCAGACTAGGCTATTTGGTTACTGCTCTATCATTTATTTATTCACATTTGCTCATTTCAGCTTTCCTCTACTCGAGATAACCCCTTTCGAAATGTCAGTAGTGGCGTCCACAGAGACAAGCGTGTGTGTCCGTTTATTACTTAGGCAAAGCCTACAATAGTCTAATCGTTCATTACTGTATATTTTATGTTTGACATTAAAAATACATGCCTGTACTGATTGGTATAGCTAACCTATTGTGCACAAAGTCCGAATGATGAATGATTATTATTTAAAAAGTTAAGGTTGTTGAGAGCAAAGTTCACACTCCTAACGAGAAGTCCACTTATGGGCATTAGATATAACAAATGCTTATGGGTTTGCGCCATCTAGTGGTTGAACAAGTAACGGCCATGTATTAGAGGATCCCTAGAAGAGACAGGCTGCAGGCATGGTTCCCTTAATGGCCAAGACCTTTGACAATTACTCCATAAGGCTTTAAAGGCCTATTCATGGTATGACTATCATGGAGATTAACATAAAAATTACATTTATATTGACATTGTAATTGTTCAACTCATTTTGAAATCTAAAATGAAAATACACATGTATTTTGAAATATGTTAAAACAAATGTGATTTAACATATTTCAAAATACATGTTTATTTTAATTTTGTGTAAATGTGTAAATAAAAACAAAAATGGGACTTGCATGTACACCATAGTTTATAATTTTCATGTGAGGGCCAAGCCAATGAAAAGTAAATAAAGTTTGGATTCAAAGCAGTTTAACATAAGAGGTCATGATGATTGAATTACTTTTTATATTTAGGTGTATGATTCACATCAAAAGAACGTTTAAAGAAAAAGGCAGTTATGGTGCAGCATTTTCCATGTTTGCTCCTTACTAAGATAACTAAATAACTAAATAAACTAACTAAATATTCTTGGTATCATTGTCTCAATTATTGTATTATTTCTGTTATCGTTTGTTTGTTAAAAAAAAAGTGCATAATAGATTTTACAATACATCAAAATTCATATTTACGACATGAACACAACCAAGCTACATTCACAATCATAATTTTTCTTCTTCTTCTTCTTCTTCTGGACAGTGTGTTTCATAGGAGGAAATGTCTCACAAGCGAGTGTATAAAAATTATGTATATTCAGATGAAGAGGGGGGAGGTCTACGTGGCCTTGTTCCATCAGAGCAGGTGTTGGTCAGTCTGTTATGCCTTCACCATAGCAGCAAACTCTGCAAGCGAGCGAGCGGGATGGAGGGAGAGAGACGTAAAGAGGGAGAGAGAAAAAGAGAGACAGAGGACAGAGGGAGTTGGAGAGAGAGAGAGAGAGAGAGAGAGAGAGAGAGAGAGAGAGAGAGAGAGAGAGAGAGAGAGAGAGAAAGCGCGAAAGAGAGACAAAAAGCGCGAAAGAGAGCGAGCGAGCAACAAACGTGAGACAGAGAAAGAGAGAAATTGGATACCACAAGGCGCACGGCATGTTTTCATGGGGCTGCTTGTAGAATATAGAATAAAGGTAAAAATAAACCCCTACCATCAACTCCTATCTTGCCGTCCCCGTCGGAGTCTCCGGCCTGCAGGAAAGCCTTCGTCTCAGCTTCGCTCAGTGCGCGTGCACTTGCGCTGAAGTTCTGCAGGAAAAGCCTTCGATTGACCGAAGAGAGAGTAGAATTAGGTGTCAAGGTATAAGAAAAAGTATGTAGGCCAATCATTTGTAGGCCTACTTGATATACAATGCGTCTAAAATGGTCTCATATACTTCAGCTCTTCCTCCTCAATGAAGTCGCTCTTGTCCTGGTCAATGATGCCGAAGGCCTTCTTGACGTCATCGGAAGACTTGCCGGACAGACCGCAGCATTTGAAAAACGTTTTATGGTCAAATGAGCCGGCGGCTGTTGGAAACATAGCAAAAACACCGTGAACCACACTCATAAATGTACAGTAATGACTCAAGCAAGGTCTTAACATGTTTGGTTGTCCCAAAACGAGACGTTACATTTGCAGGCTTCCAGGGCTGCAGCAACTTCCGCATCCTTCAGAATTCCTGCGAATGCCATTTTGAGCTGTAAAAATAAAAATATCTTTAATGTCTCTTAGGGTTAGATGTCCTAAAAAAATATGACATCCTTATCTCTTGTCATCTGGGCAGTTGACAATGTATAATAATAAGTAGTAGAATAATAGAATAATAAGTGTAGAATGTTATATAATAATAGAATAGTATAATGTAGTATAATGTACATTGTATTAAGATTGCATACTCGAATATTTGAAAAACGGTTAGTTTAAACAAACCACAAGAAAAATAACAACAAATCAAAGACGAAAATCAAATGAGCAATGAATTAATTGGGTTTGTCTACAAATAATTACAAAGACAAGTGTAAACATTGTTCCCAAACGAAAAATGAAACCAGCATTGCAATTTTCGAACAAGGCAACCACCCCTAATGACTCCGTATATAATATATTGCAAGCAAAGGACTCTTTGTTGGACGGTGAGTTTCCAAGAGTCCGGCTTGATGGATCTGACACCGAGTCATATATGGGACGTTTGGAGAGCAGCCGAATCCTCGTGGGATTTGATTGCGAGTTCCCTCCGAAACAATGCAAAAAACCTTCTTCCATTCTCATTGCCTGGCCAGAGTGGATTGCAAAATCCCTCTTAACTCCCAAACGAGTCCAATCTGAACTCACCTCTGGTGTCTTTTGCTTTGTACAGATGACTAACACTTCGACTGCAGTGGTCGTCCAGGCGTGTCTTGTGACCTTTTATACTTTTGGTGCATCGAAATCTGAGGCATAAGATAACTGACACCGCAGTAAGGGTCTGGCAGAAGAATTCTACCGGCCAGTGCCTGGTCTGTTTTGAGTTTCACAAAGAAGCC
The DNA here is from genome assembly GCA_027122715.1 of Trisopterus minutus. Classification (NCBI taxonomy): domain Eukaryota; kingdom Metazoa; phylum Chordata; class Actinopteri; order Gadiformes; family Gadidae; genus Trisopterus; species Trisopterus minutus. The sequence goes on from JAOPUD010000089.1 coordinate 10,459,520, forward strand.
ACTTAAAGGTGCGTTTAAAAAGTCGACAATATAGTCGACCTAAATGCTAAAAATATGTAGGCCTACACCGTGGAATGAAGTAGGCCTAGGGTTCTGATTGATCCTTTGTATTGTAAATTGTGCAGGTGAAGTGAAGACAAGACATAGACAATAATTAGAAAAGGATTTTAAAATAAAACGTTTATGATAACTGCAATTTACTAGTTAATTGGTAGGCCTTGGTGAATGTCATTGTCTTAGGTCAATGTGCCATATAGATTTTACAGCAAGACATTTATGGAGTAACACTGACAGGTGTTGCTCTATAAATGTGACCCTTGACCTCCTAAATGAAATTAAATGAATCATATTTCAACTCTTTAAATGACCAAATACACAGAAGACGCACAAGATAGTGGCTCAACATTCTCGTATTTTAATATAGAAATTGAATTTGGGTCAACCCTAATGTTCTCATTGGTGTCATGGATGACTAATGAAGTCTCTCTCTCTCTTGCTAATAGCATATAATAAGTGGCATATTTTAGCATTTATGTCAAAAGATAAGCGGTTTACGGTTGACACACGTTTGTTCAGTACAAAGTGTCCCGAATGAGTCCCACAAGCTCATCCGAACACAAACGAGAATTGCTGCCTAGAGTCAGCCTGCTTGAGTAGGTGGACCTACAGATACAACCAAGGGCTATTCATAGTTACCCCTTGGCCATCTGCTTGCCACAGCAATATATCACACTGACCATGCAGAGAGAGAGAGAGAGAGAGAGAGAGAGAGAGAGAGAGGCTTGATAGAGAGAGGGAAGGGCAGAGAGGGCAGAAGAGAGGAACAAGGGAGAGTAGAAATATAGACAGAAAGATTGAGAGACAATAGAGAGGGGAGATAAGAGAGAGGTGTTGGAGTCCATGCCCTAACTGTTTTGAATGTGTGAACCCTATCCAGCCTTTGCCCCCTGACATGTGTGCAAGTAAAGCACATGGGTCTTCCCTATTTCACTATAACATCAACTCAACCCCCGCCCCCCCCCCCAACATCCATCCATCACCATTCGTCTAACAAGTAGAGCTGACAAGCAGGAATTTAAGACAAAAGAGCATTTATTCCTGGTTTTTCACTCTTCCTCAAAAGTGCAGATAAGTTTGTACATTTGCACAGGTCAATTCCAGAACATTTAACACATGCGAGTAACAATAAAATTAACATTACACGATGTGTTAGATGTTGAGAAAAAGTCCGCAGGCAATTCATAAATAAGATATAAAAAATATTCTTTCAGCTGATGGTTACTGAGTCTTGCAGGGAGTGCGCGATTCCATGTAGAGTTGTTGTGATGTTGGTCAATGGAGATTTATGCCTTAACAAGGGTGACAAACTCTGTGGGGATAAGGTAGATGGCATAAAACATTAGTATTGAGAGATAAAGTGTAAATTCAGGCTGCTTAAGGAAATGTATGAATAATTCTTTATTAACTATATTTACGAACTGGCAATAATTGTGCTAAATGTAGAAAAGGGACGCATTTAATTTGCTGAATCCTCAAATAATCAGTGCATCAATTTAGCAAACAGTGTTGTCCTAGTTGTTGTTAGAATTTTTTAGAATGCAGTATTCTGAGGTACAGGTTTGGTATAGAGGCAGTGCAGACATTTCTATGACATGAAGCTCAATCTGATTCTTGTCATGATGTGAACCAATGTGTGATGTGACGCTCAAGTCAAGTTTATTATTATAAAAAAGTGCTGACCATCAACTCCGATCATGCCATCACCATCAACGTCCCCAGCAGCAAGGAAAGCCTTGGTCTCACCAGCGGTGAGTGCCCTTGCTCCGGCGCCGAAGTTCTGCAGGAAGAGCCTTAAGAAAGAGGAAATTGTGGGTGAGGAACAGAAATGTGTTTCCTTATGAATATGTCATATAGGCCTATGTCAAAAGCTTCAGCAGTTATAACTTGAGTTTTAAACTCTGAAGCAAAAGTAAATGTATTTTGTACTATCTTTGGCAATTATAGAGGCCTTTATTCAAATTCAACTTTATAGAAGGGCGATTTCACACTGTGAAATAGTGTAGTAGCCTAGAAATTTTAAGTGTGAAAAGTCATAGAGTCATACTTAAGCTCATCCTCCTCAATGAAGCCGCTCTGGTCCTGGTCAATGATGAAGAAGGCCTTCTTGACCTCCTCGGCGGACTTGGCGGCGAGACCGCATGCCTTGAAGAAGGTCTTGTAGTTGAAGGACTCAGCAGCTGCGTGCAAACATTTTTAGAATCACCGTGAGCGTGCAAAAGAGCTCGCGAGAACAACCAAAAATGAATGTGAAGACTTATTGTGGCTTTCCTTCATCAGTAAAACGCGAGACGCCGCTGTAGGCTATGCTGCTATTGTTCAATCACAATGATTTCTTTGACCAAATATTAATATCAATTGATAAAAAAAATGTGCTTGAAGTCTTCAGAATACACTAGGCTGAAACGCGGATAGTGTGTGTATTTGTTATCCCCCTTACCTGTGCAGGCGCCGAGGGCGGCCTTGACGTCAGCGTCAGCGAGTACACCAGCGAAGGACATTTTTTCTATCTTTGAGAAGAGAGAGAGGATAGAGTTGAAAACGTACAATAGTGGGGCTGTTTGCATCAACAACTTATCAATGCTTCTTAAGTCCAACCATGTAATGATGATAATGATATTGTCCTGATAATTATTGCATAGCTAATTTTGAGGAGGCCTACGATGAACCCTATAGCGTGCATGTTTAAAGGCATATATAGGCTTCTATGGAGCAAGGCGTATATTAAGCAATATTTGAGTAATATCATCCTAAAAATAACACTACTACTACACTACTACCAACGGCAGTAAACCGCCCATTTTTAAATACATGTAGACCTATTTAAACCAAGATAGAAGCCAATACTATCTTACACACAGCATGTTAATAAACGCAAAGTGTAGCTCAGCGTTGCCTAAAACTACAGCGTGCATTGATCTGTTAATATTTGAACATCCAATCAGAGGCAAAATTGGGTGAATCCACAACAAGAGCCCTGGTGATGAACTCTAGTCAGCGGGAGGATAAATCAATGCGACGAACGACCAAGGCTAAACCATGCTTATTGTCGTTTGTAAAGAACAAAGCTCTTTACAATAACTCATTTCCCCAGCATACAGACTGTTAGCGAACGCGTTATCCAATTTTTTTTTTTAATCCTCAGAAAAGCCTCATTTCAAATCCTTTCAACCCGAGATGTCCATTGATCCATCTTAGGATTTTGGGTTCCATTTGTTTTCTATGGTAGTCCACCACGGAAAAGGTCCCATGATCGGAATTCCCCATCTCGGGTAAAGGCGCTGGGTGGGGCCGTCAAAGAGGAGACCGCGCATCTCCCTAAACTCACCTTTTGCGCTGCGTTGAGGCGAGTGAAAACCAAGTGGAGCTCAAGTGTTTGACCCAAGTGCCTCGCACCCTCGTCTTATATAGCGTCCAGCAACGCCATTTACAGAGGTTTGGAGTCCTGGTATCGGATACCAAGATGCATCGGTTTCGAAAAAAATGTGCCTCGTCGCCTAAAGTTATTTTTAGGCCAAATGAGGATGCTACCATGCGGCCATGAATGCCTATAGCTAGACCTGTTGCATTGCTGCTCCCTTGGAACTGAACTCGTGATATCCAAGTAAAAAAATATGTTTGCGGTATTCAATAAAACACGTATAATATGTGTATATATTTTGCATAAGGAGGAAGATATAAACTAGTGTAGTCCTAATATATGGAGTAGGCTAGGCCAACAAAGCTGGTTGAACACACGCTTTACGGAGACATTCTGAAAGGACAGATTGTCAGGTTTACTATATTTGAATATCCTGTAGGCCTACCGCGTTACGTAGCATTTTATGGTCCAGGCTCAAGCATAGGACAGTTAGGCAATTGCGACAATTAAACTATTTAAGACATAGGCCTACATATCAAGATCTGAAATGGCATAGTCTACCTTCAAAGCATGAGGTGACACTTTATTTTGCTGGCCCGTGCTTTTCCAGCATGGGGTTGATCAAATTACTTGATCACATATTTCTACGGTTCGGGGTATCATATATGTATGTCGCCAATGAATCGGGTTGCAAGCGAACCGTATGCCCTGTGCCAGCTGCCTCTGAACCATACACGAAACAAGTCCACTCAGTACATATTCCTTTTACAGTCTATTTGTGTGTTGCAGGAACTCTGCGTGCGTCAGTGCGTGATATCCGGCGTGAACAAGTAGGCTAAGCAATTTGTTGGTCACACATGATTGCATTACGAAAACTTGCAGCAAGGGACCTCATGTTAAAAGAAACACTAGGTCATATGTTTTAATATAGAGTTCGATTGACTCAAGGCAATACAGTTGCTTACAGTAGGCCACATTAAATCATGCGGATTGCACATTCTGACATAGCCTACTTGAGCCACTAATAGCTCAATACATCGAGTAGATCCTGATCCTTAATAGGCCTGTTCAATTTATTTATTTTTTATTATTCATTATATTTGTTCATCCTTTACCATACCTAAATAGCCTATGCAAATTACAAAGACTTGAGACGTTTAAGGGCTCATTTGATTAGCAGTGTTTAATTGCTTATTATTTCAAATATGTCCAGTAGAAGGCGGTAGTAACCCGAATGTGCGCATATTGACTTAAGCCAAATCACTTTATTTGAATGTCTGTCTCTGTTAAAAGGTGATCCTCAAATTCTGCATTAATGGGTTATAACTGTCGACAACGAGTAGGCCTAATCTAATCAGGGCTACGTTATTTCAGGATTCACGGGACATTATATCAGACTTTTATTTTGGTTCAGAGGCACATTTATTTACGCAGTTTCTCTGTTCATTGGAACAATGATGAAAACAAGACACAAGTCATGTTCAGGTGTGTTTGCAAGAATTGTATTTATCCTTAAAATAAACCAAATTAATTCAACCACATACTAATTAGAATTGGCCCTACAAGGTATTGCGTACAATTCTTACAATTCTTAAAAAAACAAAACATGTGGTAAGTAAGGGAAATAAATAGGCCTAAAGGAATGCAGCGTAAACATATATTTCTTCTGATCTATTTCAGGAGCGCACAGAACTCTGTGGAGAAGAGAAGAGACAGGTGAATCAATCAGTGCTTTTAATAACAAAAGAATTATGCTCCCACACACAGTAACCCTCTCCTGGAACCGTCACCTTATCGTGGCCCCCGTCTGGAGCCAGGCCCAGACGGAGGGCCCGTTGGCGAGCGCCTGGTGGCTGGGTTTGCCACGGAGCCCGGCCGGGCACAGCCCGAACAAACTACGTGGCACCCCCCCTTCTTCGTCCTGTGGGCCCACCACCTGCAGGAGGACCCGCTGGGGTCGGGTGCGCTGCCACATGGGTGGCGGTGAAAGTCAGG
>JAOPUD010000089.1:10484815-10495216 GCA_027122715.1 Trisopterus minutus
GTATATATATATGTATGTGTGTGTATATATATATATGTATGTATGTGTATATATATATAATGGGGTTAGGATAAAACCATAACCAAATAATTGCATTCCTAGTTATTGGTTCCTTAGTTATAGGTAGGTACATATAATCAGTTGTTACCAAAAGTAGTCCGATAGTCTGCTGTCACTCAAGCTCACTTCTCGGGTGGGGGCAGACTTGGGCCTGGGGCACTGCTCTTATAATTTTGATATGCAGGCATATTTTGTAGATGTGTTTTTTATTTGCATGTGACTCCTTGAAAATGGCAATCAGAAAACCCGCAACCGACCCGCACTGTTCAGGTGCTGTTCAACCCGTGCAGGCCTCTGATCTATCCATTAACCTATACAACCCGCTGAGTTGTCATAGGTTATTAATTGATAAATAGCACCTGCTTGTTTGGTGATGAAAGGTGGAGATCCCTCTAAGCTCACCTGCTCATGAGAACTTTAGACCACATCCAAATTTAGATTGTCTCATTTTAATTCATCTCAACTAATTGAGATAACCACTTCTTGCCCTCCTGTCACTGGGCATTTATTTACTATTTTTCTTGATCTATTCTTAGTGCATGGGTGCTGGGGACCCCCTTCTCCTTACCCCTTCTCTTCTTCCCCATCTCCCCCTAAAGAACATAGCGGAGCCCAGCTTAGGACTTCTCACATTCCCGCTTTGCCTCAGTAAAGCAGCAGGCTCCATTTACGCACCACCAGTTGCTGTGTTTGTGAATTTGAATGGCAAGGGCCAGTTCTATCAATACAAGGCTCATCAATCAACGGGGACTGCCCCATAGCAAGTGGACACCTCTTGGTATTCTGAAAGGGAAAAACTGCATTAAATGACAGTGGGAACTCTTTTTACAATCAAGTTGGATTAAAGGTTTATGTCGTGCTTGTCTGCATGCAAACCACTTAATCATTGACTTTTTAAGTTTAAAGAGATGGGTTTTAAATTAATATTTGTCCAAGGGTTTGAGTTAATAATAATGTTGTACAAAATACACTGCAGTTTTACTGACTGTGAAATCAAATGCTGGAAACTGCAGAAATGTTTTATTATAACATGATGTAGATCTTCTTCATTGATCTTTTTTGTGAATCACAATCAAACTTTTACGAGCTCCTCAACCAGTTTTCACAAAAGTTCCAACCTATCATACATTGACCTTACCCTGACTTGAATGTAACGTTTTTGTTCTGTTTTATAGTAAGAGAAAGGAATAAGGAAATGTTACTCAAGATTAACCAATTTTATTTTAATGTACCCAATTCAATTGAAATTGAGCTGTTACAGGCAAGGTGCCGAATCCCTAACTTCATCCCCCACAAAGTACACTTAAGCAATAGAGCAGAGCCCGAATATTTGAATTTTCGTTTGTGAGGTAGGTAGGTAATCAAATCTCAATTCAGTATTCGGATATTTGATTTGTTTTGTTTTTATGAAAGTAAACAAATGCAAAAAATATTGATGTATTTTGAATTTCTATGCATATTTGGAAACTGTCTATGAGTAGAAGGTTAATGTTTGAATATCCCAGTGATAAAATATACATGTAAGGGCGCTAATGTTAAACGTCCAATAAATGCTTCATGTCAATGCTTCAGTCATCACAATGGATGACCGAATTATAAATTGTTAGTTTTGGATATTCAAACCTTAGAATATTCCAGTTGGGTTAGGATTCGCAAGCCATCAACTCTGCCAGCCATCATTAATTATGCATTAATCGTTTTAGAGAGGTTTTAATAATGAACATATTTAGCAGCTATTTCAATGTTCTAACAAGTCCAAAAGACACCAAAAAACTCTGCCTACTAATAATAACATTGTGTATTTAATAAACATGAATAGACATGCTAGTGATGGCTTTCCTTTTATGGCAATCCATCCCCCACAATAGTATCTGTGCGGGTAAATAGCTCTAGTCCTGTCGTGAAATGTCTTCAAAACCTTGTGCAAGCCACCTATTTGCTTTGTGATGATTGGAAGTAGGCCTACGCTCATACTTTGGAAACTGTTCAGAAACTATTAGGCTGTATTTAAGCTCAGCTGTAACCAAGTCGAACTTGGACTGATGAATGGATCTGAAAGCAACTGACGTGAAATTGTTATTTTGCGTTATTTAAATTGATAAAAACTTGATTCTGCAGCAATGGCCTCCTCCTGCTACGTTTTCAGGCAGTTAAAGATGAGTGCCATGAATGGACTTAAAAAAAAAAAAATAGATATTTGGTTGGAAACCTAACGTATATCCAAAGCTTGAAATTGGCTAGCAGACACATGGGAGGATATTCCCAAGCCCAGAGCAGCATGGACCAGCAAAACCTGCAGAGCTGCTAAGCCCTATAATTTCATTATCTAGCTGACAACAAAGCACACTTGGGCCCCTAGTCCTCCACATGTCTTCAGGGACCCAAGACATGGTCCAGGAATCCACTGATACTGACAAGCTCCACATTGTCTTCCACACTTGATGTCTTTTGGCATGTTCCAATATTGCGCAACTCGCCAGGCATCGCAGTTCTGATTTGACTAGTAGACGGGGCTGTTGTCAGCTGTTTGCTGGTTGCTTGGCAGGCATGGAATGACGCCAGACTCTGTGGTTTTCTGGTGTGCCAGTCCAATTGATGGTCTGCAAGTCATCTTGAAAGTTATAAAAAAACGTTGTATATATGCTTGTGTGTACCAGCATTCTAGTCTTGTGGAACATATGAGTGTATTAAGCCTGGTTCCCAATTACATAATTTAAACACTTAAACAGTTTTGCCATAAAAGAAGTGCCCTCTCATCATCTATCAATCTGACATGAATGACACCATAGGTCACACAAAATAGTAGTGGAAACGTGAGACTACCGAGTGTGTGGTGCTAGCTCACCAAAGCTGGCGTTTTGCAATGCTAGCTGTGACAGTTCAGTGATTGATTGTGTTTTTGTTTGCCTTCAAACATTTTCGACCCCAGAATACAGCAAGCAACTGGAGCTGGGGTCACGGCATGCCATGCACCGTGCCATGACTGACAGTCCCCAATGTAGGGCCGCCGTGTCAAACTCCTTCCGATCACGATGACGCATCAGTCTCACAAGTATAGTCAAGACAATATAAAGGCAAGGTGGTTCTTCAAGACATTACCATGGTATTTACTAAATGGTGCATTGTTGACCATGTTGTGCCCATACGAATGATAACCACTAGATTAACCTTGTGGGTGGAGTTGTCCTTTTCTGGCCCCTGGCTTTCGATAAGCTATAGGCTCGATGGGCAGATTTAGCTTGTTCTCCCCTGGTGTCATTAAAACAAATTAAATATGAGTTAACAAGGACAGTTGGCCACTTACACATTCACTGTAAATACATGTTGAAAGGGTATTGTATGCAACATGATTCTCAACCAACCTTAGTCTTGAAACACTTAACTCAAACAACAGCGCAGTCCTTCGTTTTCTTTATTACTCATGTGCTGGTTGGGACAGACATGACATTAGGGAATGGACTGCACCAAGATTATTTTTGTACCGCTTTTGATTTACAACCCGTGATGTCGCATAGGTTTACCAAGTCGGCTGCTGGGGAGTCATTAAAGGAAATGAAGACAACAGAAGTATCGTTAACAATGTTTAAGATGGCTCTTCCGTGAAAAACCTTTCCAGGAGTGGCCTGTGTGTGACTGTCGGACCTGTATAAGGGTTATCAATCTAGTGTCTAGAACAAGAGCTCACTCTAGTTCTCACGTAAGGCCACTGACATCATAGCTCCTTGCAATTGCATAGCTTAAAGGGGTATTTCAGAATTGTGGACATCGGACCTAATTTCCATGTGAGCCAGTGTGTTATTTATCATTGGAGACCGTTTTCAACATGTTTCATTCAGTTCTTCTAGTTGCAGCAATCGCTGGTGCAAGGCTAGCGCAAAAACTATCCTTGTATCACAATGATCGCATTACATTTTGAGGGACTACTTTCTCAGCAATGGCGGAATTTCACTTTCCTCCAGTGTAGCAACCAATTCATTAAAGCTGAACGTAAACAGTGAAGCACACTCCAGGTAATATGGCTACGGCTGCTGCTGTTGCCTGCTTCCAACTACAGGGATTATAAACTGAATGCGATGCAACGGTAGTTTTATTTCTGACATTATTCTTTCAACACAGTCATTTACGTATATAGTCTGGCATTATAATTGGTTTGCCTCGGGTGTACTGTGGATTGTGTAAAACTGTTTTTATTGGCAGGCTAGCAGATCCCGTCGACTTGCGCTAGCCTAGTACCAGTGATCTCTGCGACAAGGACTGAATGACATGTTGAAAATGGTTTCCAATGATAACTAACACTGGCTCACTTGGAAATGAAGTCCGATGTCCAACATTCCGAACTACCCATTCAAGGAAAAGTGACTTAACACGCTAACACTATATCTTCCATTTGCATCACACAATTAAAACATTCCAGTCATGCAGTTTAACACACTGAATATTGCTGTTGTATTCTGTGACTTGCTGTGTGTGGTTTTCAGACGGCATGTTGCCAGTGTTCTCCCCGAGGAAGCTCTCTAGTGCCAGGGGAGCACTCCCGCTTTAGCTTTTGTGTGGAACACAATTATAATTGCAACCAATACCTGGCTTTACCTCTCTCCCTTTATTGGTACAAGATGAGCATTTTAAAGAGTGAAGATGTCTTTGCCCGTCACAACGACGATAATGATTAGGATTCTTTACACATGCTTTAGATAAATGGCCCACAGCACGATAACACCATGGCCACAAACTTGATGTAATACACTATACACTATATTCAATATTCATATGTGGATTGTAACCAGTAGTGCCCAACAAAATTCACAAGCCGGGGCATGGCTGAGAATGTTGCCGGGCAAACTAACCCCAGAGTGTCTTTCAACACAAGCTGAGCTTAACCAGTAGAAAAATCGTTTTCTCTGTTCACCCCCTTTCATGTCGACTTCCCATTGCACCCTTTAGGATGTGCAAATTGAAGATTAAAATCTTAACCAAATTCCCTCTCTGGAAGCAGGTCTATTTGCAGTTTAATTTGGGTGGGGCTGAATTAATTACAATTACCCTGTTTATCTTCTTCCACAGGCAGCCCAGTTCTTTTTGTCCCTTTCCCATCGGGTCCAAGAAACCTGACTGACCAGAGAGCTGGGCGACTGTATTTATAAATTGCTGCAGAGGGCCCTATAAAACAGCCCTAGCCTTATTTGGTCCGCCCCCACATTAGCAGGAAAGGGAAGCTCTCTGAGGAAGGAGGAAGTGGTGCACTTACTGCCCCCCTGTGGCCTTGCAAAATAAATGAGTGAATTTCATCATGATTTTTCTCTAGACAAATAGAACAGAACAACGGTTGAGACTGTATTGTTGATGTTGTAATTTTATTTGTAATGATACTTTTTTTGTTTTGTGTGTTTTTCTTTTAATAGGGAGATCTGCGAGCCTATGTGTCTCAGCAGGATTGGATGTTCAGAAATGCTGAGCTACTGGAGCTACAGAGGATGGCCTGTGAAATTGCTGCTGGAGTCACTCACCTTCACAAACACAACTTCCTGCATAGGTAGCACTTTAAAACTGCAAGCTCTTATGCCAATCTTGCAACTACTTTTGTACGTGCTTTAAGGGCAGTTTTGGTACTGCTAGGCAACCGGTTGTGGTAACCTTGCTGGTTAAGATGGCATTTCGGTTTGCCTCTTTATATTAAATATTTGGTAGTCATTATTTTTGCAGAGCTCTACCACACCAACCATGTTTGTGGAGAAAAAACCTTAGAAATGTGATCCTGGGAAAATTTGTAAGCATAAAAGACACATTTATTAAGTTGTTTAAATGATTTTATATTGCGATCCAGGCCTCTTGATAGAAGACAAAATGTACTCTTGTCAATTTATTATGCATATTTGACAAATATTGCAAATATTGTATTTTGTAATTCACATTAATTTAACATCTATATCCCTTCACCTGTCCCCAAGAGGTCAGGCCCACTGCCTCAAAATCCTTTCCTTGCAACTCACCCATTACTGACAAGCTCTATATGAATCCTTTGTGATCCTCCGACGTTTCTAAAAGGCATAGTTGCCCCAACGTTTCCCTTGTCCGAGCACATCAAATCATCTCCTGTGAGGATCAATGTTCTCCAATGCTCTTCCGTTTCATTTTCATTTTTACCCCAAGCGAGTCGTGATATGTGGCTGTTTGACGAGTGATTGGAAGGTGTGTGGTGGTCAGTGGAGGGTGGTGCTGGTGGTTGTTGGGAACACAGAGACTTGGGACCACCACACAACATTCAACTCATCGACTCTGTTGTGCGTGCTCGGAATAAGCCCAGGGGGGCTCCAATTACACGTCTCTCTCGCATTGCCACAGTATCGACTGTCATCTGCCACAGAGAGATCTGATGATACTGCCCTTTGCGTGTAAAGCGATAGCCACGTATCATTTTTTTTTACACAATTCAATTTTTTTTTACAATTTCAGAAAAGTGGATGTTAACCACTGCATTTAACTACTGCGTGTGGTGTTTTTTACTATTTCATTTTTATTTCATTACCATTCAGCTTTCCACAAATAATGTTTGTAGATAGATTGTATGAAACAGCAGTGTTCTGTATCGATTCTGCACACTATGTAGGTTAAACATGGAATCCTTTGATACGGGCTGGCTTACATCTCACTCTGCACTGAGATAGAATGAACATCCTGTAATACATCTAGTATGAGCTGGGCAAGGGCTGCATGACACTTTTTCAACACTGCATGAAAGTCAGTTTTATTACTTCTTTACTGCAGTTAGTCATTACTGCACTTATATCAGCTGGATATTTTTCTGTGAAATGTTTTGGATTGAATCAAGTGATGATAAGATTAATTAATTAATTAATCCCTAAGGGGAAATTCAGTTGTTACAGCAGCACACGTGAGAAGTTAATATTAATGTGAGAATATAGTAACAGCACTTCCTGTTTACAATACAGCAGGATAAAAAAATAGATGAGTTCTCATGAGTAGTACTTGCTCTAGTTATTAACCATACAACGTTTTAGCGGCTCATGACAAACTATCAGTAAGTATTCTATCAGTATTATATATATATATATATATTTTTTTTTATATCAGAATTGTATATCTGCTTCTTTTCGCGCATCAATATCCTATGCAAATTACAATGGTGGAATTATTTTTTACAAAATGGTGTTCACTTCATTGCAGTTCTCAACTTCCTTGGGCTATAAAACGCTGTGCTCTGATTGGCTCAGTTTACAGCCAGTGTTACTGTAGGCTGGCTTTTCTGCCAAAGGACTGGGCAACTGAGGAGTTTTAAATATCTCTCAATTTATCTTGCAAAGGTTTCAGCCTGCTTGCCTGCTGACGAGGGGCTAGATGTGTGTGAGGGGACAGCCAGTAGTGTCAGCAGAGTGTGTGTGTATATGCATGGGTGTATGTGTGTGGGAGAGGGGGGGGGGAGGGGGGCAAGGGAGTCAGTTTTGGAACTCATGCTGACGGGCAGAGGGGGGCGATGGAGTGAGCGGCCATGTGTCTCCGACCAGCCTTCTTCATAAGAGGCCTGGGTTCCTCTCTGATGCCTTCTGCTGGATGTTCATCCCAAGTATCTAGAAGACTCTGTAAGACACTCCTAATGGAGCTGCAAGTGTACCTGGAGCTGCATCCTGATGCTGAATTTGTTAAAGTGGAAACATCGCTCTGCTTTTTCAAGTTTCTTTTGCGGAAACAGAGATAATGGTGCAGACCTTCAAGGCTCAAAGCAGGGGAAGTGCATGCATTAGGCCACCCACATTGCAAATGGTCCGTGAGTGAAAACAACAGGCCTTACGTACGCCTTGCCTGAGACACAATTCTTGTCATTCTTAAGGACAATCACAAACAAACCAGATGAATGTATTGACAGAACAGCCATAAAAATGCCAAGTGAGCACATGGGTTATTCTGGTCTGTGGTTTTTCCACCGATTTCCTCCTGTCATATGTTACCTGGTTAACTGCAACTTATGTTGATTAATATGTAAGGGATAATTTATAGAGCGCTGATCATTATCGACTTATTTTCGATAATAACCAGCGCGTTCTATACATTATCTCGCTTACTTATGTATATGTATATATATGTATATCTATATATGTATACAGTGTCTCACAAAAGTGAGTACACTCCTCACTTTTTTGTAAATATTTTATTAAAGGTATTCATGGGACAACACTGAAGAAATTACACTTTGATACAATGTAAAGCTGTCAGTGTACAGCTTGTGTAACAGTGTAACTCAACACACAGCCATTAATAAACCACTGGCACCAAAAGTGAGTACACCCCTAAGTGAAAATGTCCAAATAGGGTGCAAAGTGTCAATATTTTGTGTGGCCACCATTATTTTCCTTAACCCTCTTGGGCATGGAGTTCACCAGAGCTTCACACGATGCCACTGGAATCCTCTTCTACTCGTCCTTGACGACATTATCATGCGGAAGGATGTTAGAGACCTTGCGCTCCTCCACCTTCCGTTTTAGGATGCTCAATAGGGTTTCATCACCTTTACACTCGGCTTCTTTAGCAAGGCAGTGGTCTTCTTGGAGGTATGTTTGGGGTCGTTATCATGCTGGAATACTGCCCTGCGGCCCAATTACCAAAGAGGGGATCATGCTCTGCTTCAGTATTTCAGAGTACATGTTGGCATTCATGGTTCCCTCAATGAACTGTCGCATCCCAGTGCCAGCAGCACTCATGCAGCCCCAGACCATGACACTCCCACCACCATGCTTGACTGTAGGCAAGACACACTTGCCTACACTTGTCTTTTTATTCCTCACCTGGTTGCTGCCACACACACTTGACGCCATCTGAACCAAACAATTTGACCTTGGTCTCATCAGACCACAGGACATGGCTCCAGTAATTCATGTCCATAGTCTGCTTGTCTTCAGCAAACTGTTTGCGGGCTTTCTTGTGCAATCATTTTCAGAAGAAGATTTTAGAAGAAGGCTTCTGTCTGGGGACGACAGCCATGCAGACCAATTTGATGCAGTGTGCGGTGTATGGTGTAAGCACTGACAGGCTGACCCCCCGCCCCTTTAACCTCTGCAGCAATGCTGGCAGCACTCCTATGTCTATTTTCCAAAGACAACCTCTGGATATGACGCTCAGCATTATCAGAGGCAGAGCATAATCCTCTCTCTTTGGAAATTGGGTATTCCAATTGGCAGTATTCCAGCATGATAACAACCCCCAACACAACTCCAAGACGACCACTGCCTTGCTAAAGAAGCTGAGGGTAAAGGTGATGGACTGGCTGAGCATGACTCCAGGCCTTAACCATATTTATTATCCTAAAACGGAAGGTGGAGGAGCACAAGGTCTCTAACATCCATCCGCATCGTGATGTCGTCAAGGACGAGTGGAAGAGGATTCCAGTGGCAACCTGTGAAGCTCTGGTGAACTCAATGCCCAAGAAGAAGGCAGTGCTGGAAAATAATGGTGGCCTCACAAAATATTGACACTTTGGGCCCAATTTGTACATTTTCACTCAGGGGTGTACCACTTTTGGTGCAAGCGGTTTTGACATTAATGGCTGTGTTTTGAGCTATTTTGAGGGGACAGTACATTTACACTCGTATACAAGCTGTACACTGACTACTTTACATTGTATCAAAGTGTAATTTTTTTAGGTTTGTCTTATGAATAAAAGTAATAAAATATTTTCAAAAATGTGAGGGGTGTACTCACTTTTGTGAGTATACTGTATGTATTTGTAAATATATATATATATATATCTGTGTGTATATATATGTATTAGTGCTGTCAAACGATTAAAATATTTTATCGACTAATCGCATTAATGTCATAGTTAACTCGCAATTAATCGCATTTTTATCTATTCTAAATGTCCCTTGATTTCTTTTTGTCCCATTATTTTTTCTCATTGTAATGCTTCAATCAACATGGAAAAGTGGATCAGCTTGCTTTGTGCAATTTTTTTATTTTTTTATTGAAAACAACATTGGCGTATGCTGTAGTGTTCTATTTCTCACTAACATTCTCACTTGGAGCAAATAAACTCGAAAATAATTATATTTTTTATAATATGAAAACGGAATTTCTATATAATTTATACTTAATACGGCTTCATTTTCAGTTGGTCTCATTGATTTACGTTGAAGCTAGAGCGTGAGGACGTTCAGGCAGTGTTTGCCAGATTGGGTTGTCTTTCCCGCCGA
This sequence comes from Trisopterus minutus, assembly GCA_027122715.1. NCBI lineage: Eukaryota > Metazoa > Chordata > Actinopteri > Gadiformes > Gadidae > Trisopterus > Trisopterus minutus. The sequence continues at coordinate 10,495,075 of JAOPUD010000089.1, forward strand.
ATTGGGCTACCTTTTGCGATTGAGCGTGAGGACGTTCAGCATGTGTTGCCAGATTGGGCGTTTTGGACCGCGATAAAATTACGCCGTTAAAATGGGTTTGCGTTAACGCCGTTAACAACGCGTTTAACTGACAGCACTAATA
>JAOPUD010000089.1:10498069-10510359 GCA_027122715.1 Trisopterus minutus
CACGCACAGTCTCCAACGCAAACAGACGCTTGAGGCGGAAACTGACCATTTTAACGCATATATCGATATAAACGATATTGTCAAATCTTGTATCCCCTTGGAAATTATATTCATATATCGTACATAGCCGATATATCCTGCAGCCCTACCAGTGTGTACTGGTGTCTCTATGGACCAGTGTGTACTGGTGTCACTGTGGACCAGTATGTACCGGTGTCTGTGTGGACCAGTATGTCATGGTGTCTGTGTGGACCAGTGTGTACCGGTGTCTGCGTGGACCAGTGTGTACTGGTATCTGTCTGTTCCGGTGTCTGTGTGGACCAGTGTGTACCGTGTTTGTGTGGACCAGTGTGTACTGGTGTCTGTCCATTAGAGCTGTAGTCAAAAATTCGTCTGTCAAATTTCTCCGTCGACAATTTTTTTAATTTTTTTATTTTTTTGGATGGAAGACTGAGGCTACATTTAATGAGGACGGGACAAATGTGTGCATCTTTTTTTGCACTACAACTATTGTATTTTTTGAAGTTATGTTGATACTGTGAAAGAATAGTATAACATTTAGTATAACAGTGACTGGGGTGACATGGTCGGATCAGATCGACTTTAGATCGATTAAGCCATATAACGATGTTGCCACTCGACGGGGGGGCTGTCATTTGTCAGTATCAGTATACATGCATCGGATCAGATTCGGAAACTGGCCGGAGACCCAGCTGAATCCGCTACGCTAGGTGGCGCTGTAGTCCTTTCAACAAGTGGTACTAGAGCCACTTCCGGTTCATGGCTACGTAAAAGCAACAACAAACTATCCGGCAAACAAAGATGGCGTACGGCAACAACACCACTATTTATTACGTTGTCTCCTTCCACTTCCGGGTGAAATCAACCGGCCGGAATTCTCGAGCATGCGCAGGACGCGAACTCCCAGCAATACGACACGATCGAGTGCACATGCAGGTAGATAGACGACTGGGACCGGCTCAAGCCCAGCTATCTTATCGACTTCGCTAATCCGATCCTGAGACGATCCGTTTGGCGAAGCAGATCGAATTAACCTGTTTACATGAATGAATGCAACATGAATCCAATGTTCATTCGCGATTGGGTTCATTGCAGTTATCCACGGCTTGACTTGCAGGTGCAGTAAACGTTTCCTGGTAACAGCGAGCTCCACCAATCAGAGACGTTGTGTCACACTACAATTATGGGTAGTGTAGGGGATTCAAAGGCATTGTGAATAAAACGTGTTTTTCTAAAATAGCCCCGTTTAACTTGTGGCTTCTACAGGAGCAAAACTCATCGATTCACAATATAACAGTGTGTGGTACGTGTCATTTGGATGGTTATGACATTATGGCTTTTAAGGAAAATCTCTATGATGAAAATGAATGGGATTTTTACTTTAAGAACCATAGTGTTGCACTCTATTGTATCTATTGCCAAGTTTTCCATTTCCTTCTCCCTGTAGGTATGAAGTCCTTCAGTTCTGCTGGCTCTCTCCAGACAAGCGAGCCACTGCTGAGGAAGTCCACAGGCTTCTCACCTATCTGCGTATGCAGGGCCAGAAAGATGTAGAGGAAGACTTTGAGCAGCGGTGGGATGCGCTCAAGCCCAACCCTACTGCACGGCAGAACACTGTCGGCGACTCCTCTTACCCTATTTTGGATCATTTTGCAGACGACGCCCTGCGTCAAGAGATCGATGAGGTGCTGACCGTCACTGAAACCAGCAAGGGCCTCAGCTTTGAGTATATCTGGGAAGCGGCCAAACATGACCACTATGAGACCACTGTCAGGCATTCAGGCATGGACACAACGCTGAACTATCACAGCATGTTCTTCCCCACTTCAACAGAGGACATACAAGCCCATTTCCCAGATCCTACCACAGGTACAGCCGGCACAGACTCTAGTAGCACCCCGGCCAGCATCCCTGACATCTTGCCGGTGTTCAATGCACAAAAGCCCACTCGAGGGAATGAGTACTTCATCCAACTGGAGGAAGAAGTTGAGGGTGTCATTGGGGAAAATGGAAATGCAGTTCCAAGTTTGGACACAAGCTCAGCGAGGCAGGAGTTTGTTGTCCTCCAAGATGTGCTTCTGGAGGAGTCCAGCACCGACGCAGACTTCTTCCACCAAAGCATCGACTCCAAGGACTCCTTCCTGCCAGACAGCCACGTTTGGTCCTCTCTGGAGAATGACAGTCCTTACCACACCAACATCTTCACAGAGGATGAATCAAAGCAGGAGGATTCGCTCTCTTGGAGAAGGAGCTTCATGGAGTTGCCGGAGCGCAGCACCAACCCTTTTCTTGGTGTTGCGACTCCCGAGCTCCCCGAGGTAGACGCAGATGAGAATACAGGGGGTCCTTTTTTAGGCGTTAGCCCAGAAGCCATGCGCCTTACGGACCCCCAAGAGGGAAACGGAAATTTGAGCCAGCTTCTGAATAGTGAGAAACTAGAGGAGAACTTTATTTTTCTCAAGGAGAACAACCTCCTGAGGGAAGGTTCTAGTTCAATCGCCAAGAGTCTTACTCCACCGCTGTGTTTTCTTTCTCCGGGAGTAGCCCATGCACCTGAGGACAGCTTCAAAATGAGGTCCTGGGACCATATTAACACATTAGACAGTTTAAATATGGCAGAACCCAACTTCAAACCTTTAGAAAAGAGCCTATCCCCCAGTCAGGATTCGAGTTCCAGCATGGGGGATTTCTGTGTCTCTCTGGTAGAAAATGAAACGACCTTGCCTTCTATTGTAGTAATCACAGACGACATCATGGACAACCAGCTGCCGGTTAAAAAGAGCTTGTCTTCTGAAGACTTCAGTATGATGTGTTCCACAGACACAGGTATTGAGTCAGGTCTGGCATCAGAAAGATTTGAGGTTCCCGTTGATCCAATTGAAAGTCACTCATCTCTTGGATTTTCTGAATGTGCCACTGTAGACCTTTTGTGCAGGGACGTCATCATCCCGGAACTTAAGGATGACTGTGGAATCTCAGAGGATAGGGTGGGTGTATTTGAAGTTAACCACCCCAATGACTTTGAAACCACGTTTCCAGACAACGGCCACAGCGAAGCCCTGACAAGCGATGATTTCTTTAGTGAACTCATCGATGACGTGGAGGCGGAACTTGAAACAGTCTTGTCAGACCACGAAGAATCCTTCACGGATGACTGCAATGGTCCTCCTACTAGATCTGCTCTGCTTGTGTCAGGGCCTTCCCTGGATCAGATCAGCCAGGACTCCTTACTGGAGGACAGCGTCTCAACCACTCTCCCAACGGTGGATAACTCAGCCGAAACGCCTGACTCCTTAGATTCCCTTGACATCCACAGATTGGGCGGCCACGTCGAAGAGATCAACGGTCTCGCAGCTCCTGAAAAACTCAGGCCTCCCTACAAAGTCGCAGACAGTGGGTATGAGACTGAGAACTTGGAGTCTCCAGAATGGAACTCTGAGCTCCTTGGCAGAGACCAATCCCCGGTAGAGAATGGCATTAGTAATCCTAAGGAGGAGGAGAAGGACTCAGAGAATCTTGAAGCTGCTGCGTCACTCGTTTCTCCAGAAATCATCATCTCTGAAGTGGAGAACGCAATAGGTGGTCAGCACGATGAAAATGTGGTGGATGAGGATCAGCCACCAGAGCACATCGATGCTGTTGGAGAGCCCTTCGTGGTTGGTAGCTACAGGGACTCTGCATACTTTTCAGACAACGAATCGGAACCAGAGAAGAAGGTGGAGGAGGTTAACGTGGTTGAAAGCGCTACTGAAACCTTATGGGTGCTGAATGCTGCTGACGTTGTCAGCAGATCCTCAGGTGGTTCTTCAGCTGAGGTCATGGTGGAGGAATATTTGTCCACTATTTCTAAACATGAGTCCTCTGTGACTCCCGTGGTGATGGCTAATGTAGGAAGACCGGTGGTTCTTCAAGGAGAAGGGTATTCAGCAGAAATAGATTCGGAGTCTAAGGAGATCCATGAGAATGTGGCGAGGGGGTCTGCAGAAGGCCATAACACAGATGTAGATAACGTGGACTTAAAGAAGAAGTCCTCAGCTCAACACGTGTCTGACTATCAATCTGATGATCCAGAATCCACTTCCCCAGATCCCTCTGCTACCTCAACGAAACCCCAACCTTCAGAAAACATGGCTCACCCCAAACTCACCAGGACCTACGCCAGCGATGGAGTCAAGATCAGGGAGCGCGATGTTGAGGGGCGCTTCCTGGGGCGCCGTGAGCTGGACGGACAGGAGGATGGGATGGACGCCGATGAGGAGGACGAGAACAGCGACGACTCAGACGACGACGTGCGGGCCTACAGGCTTCAAGACTCCAGTTCCGAGAGCGAGGACGACACCGTCCACCCTGTTCCCATCATCATCTCTGACGACAGTGCAGCCAAAAACCTCAAGAGCCTGCTGAAGCCCCCCACCCTCAACGTAGCATCAAAAACACTCCCAACGCCCTCCACATCGGGTACCCAAACAGACAACTCCAGACGAGCCGTGTCCTTTTTTGATGATGTTACCGTCTACCTTTTCGACCAGGTACGATAGTGTTTTTTTCCTGGAGTACTTTTTTTATTTTCTGAAAAATCTTGATATCCTCCTATAATTTGTGATTGGAAACTGAAGGCTTCTGTTTTCCGATTTCAGGAAACTCCGACTAAAGAGCTAGGCGACCACTCTGCGGGTTCCAGCAGCCAGGTGTCGGAGTTCAGCAGCCCGGTGCCCACTGCCAGCTACCTGAACAGGTTCACCAACTCTGAGAGCTCCACCGATGAAGAGGGTAAGTGAAATGGGGGGGGGGGGACAGGACATCGACCCATAGACAGTTCACACATAAAACCCACCATCCATGTCTGAGCCGTCAGACGCAGTTCGATGACCCCTTCCCCCCCTTTGTCCTGGCAGGCGGAGGCTTCGAGTGGGACGACGACTTCACCTCCTCCGCAGACTCCTCGTTCCTCTCAAAGGCATCGCCCTCCTCTGAAGCGGCCTCCTCCTTCTTCTGCCCTCCCCCCGCCACTGGTCGCAAGCCGGAGGCCACGTGGACGCCCTCACCCAACTACTCCCGCTTCTCCATCTCACCCGCTAGCATCGCAAACTTCTCCCTTACACACCTCACAGACTCGGACATCGAACAAGGAGGCGAGTGTGGCGCTGCACATATTCACAGAAAGCCTAGCACCCATTATCTCCAAGGTGTCAAACAGTGTCTTTAACACCTTGAAGATAGTTTAACCTCACCAATATCAGGTTGGGTCTTTCTAGAGCATTTTTTATCATTTGAATTTAGTAACATTTTACTTTCTGGTGGAATACCGCCAACTGTCTATGGAGTTTCAAATGGCTCCTCAAAAATGCTTCTTTCAGTTCATCTTTCTGTGAAAATAATTTGATATTCTACTAATGCCTTAAATTTGCTAAATGACTAACTTAGGTTCACACTTGAATACTTGGACCACAAATCGATGATGCTTTGTTCTAATCTATGTCCTCCACTTCAATTGTAGGAAGCAGTGAAGATGGAGACAAGGAATAGCTGGCTAGCAGGGGTGCCACTTCTCTGATCAAACTCATCGCTTGCAATTTCAGAACTAGGACTGGTCTCATGGTTTTTGTGGGCACCCATGGGTGCTTCTCTCAGGCTTAACGGCTGCTGAAGGGAGGACTGCTACAACTACTACTACTGTACAAATTAATGGCTACGTTTGCCATAGCAGATAAAAATAAAAAACACTTCCTTGTAGCGATTTAGGAGCCGTCAACGCAATCGCCTCGCTCGGCCCTCACCACCTGAACATCTGGCGATGTTCAACATGTCCTACATTTTGTTTTTCTACCAGTGCAATTATTGTCTCTCCAGGAACAAACCAACCAACATACAAACACTAAGCCGGTCTAGTGTCCTTCTCATGTTTGCTTTAAGGATGCGTCACGCTAATCGTCGCAAACTGCCTCTTCTCTTGTTTTGGCTTATGCAATCCTTTCCCGCCATTTCTTTTCACCAAAAAAAATTACTTTAGATCACGTGAGTCATCAGTTGTTTTTTTTTCTTTGGGGGAGGTGGTGGGGGGATTGTGAGTATGTTTTTGATGAGCTTTGTGTACAGCCCCAAAGGAATAAGCCCATGTTTCAATTTTCTTTTTGACTACATTGTGCGATTATGAATGGTTGCCTTTTTCTTCCAGGAATGGTTCTTCTTTCGTTGACTTTTAAACTCTTTTTCAGAAGTGTTCAGTATCTAGAAAGATGACTTTTTAAATAACATGTACAGAATATCTCCACAGCAACATATGCACACACTCATAACACACACTATCTGTGACACTTCACCTTCATAGGAGGAATGTGAGGGATGAATATATTCTTTCAGCTAAAAATAATTTAAATTATATTTCAATAACTAAAAACAGATTATTTATTGATACAGTTTGAAGCATCTGTTAATGGTTTCATTTTGGGTTTGTCCAATTGCTTAATGAAATCACGGTTATAGTACGAATCATAGCGGCACTCCTTTATTCACTCGCACACTAAAAATCTGTAGATGACACATATAATAATTTATATAGAAGGTAAGTGTTATTATATATTTTTGTCACGTAAAATTAAGGCTGTAAAACAGAAGTGCAATGATTTCATTAGTGAAATTTTGTGTATCGAGTTCATAGGATGATTGGCAATGCAGCATTGTAAGTGGGGTGGTGCGGGATCTTAAATATATATAATTTTTAATTTCTTCTGTTGGTTCCTCAGATGCGTTGGGTTTACTTTGTCAACCCAAATGCTGTGCTCAATGAGAACCCTTCTAATAGTTACATCTTAATTGAAGTTAAAAAAAAATGTATGACCCCCTTCTCTCACACACACTCACAATCTCTCTCATTTTTATTTTTGCCATACCATTGAATCATGCATGACTCTAGAGGTGGTTAAAGTATGGCATAGCAAATGTGTTTAATAGAAATATCGCACGATCAAAGAGATTTTAATTTTATCTTTCATACAGTGTTTGTGTTTATGTAAATACATTGAAACTGAATTCTTCCAAGCTCTATGGTGGGTATATTCTCTTCATCTTGTCCATTATACCGTTTGTTATAAGTTGTCATTTTGTGATCATCTATCGCTATATATATATATATATCTTAATATATCTATATATATCTATATCTCGATTTCTAGATATATATATAGATATATATCTATATATATATAGATATATATCTATATATAGATATATATCTATATATATATCTAGATATAGATATTTATATCTAGATATAGATAGATATATACTGTATATATATAGATATATATATCTTCAGCTGTAGCGAATAGTCAGGATAGTCTGTACAATACACACTGTATCTCAAGACAACTTTTAAACCAGTTTAAAATCCACCAGCCAACTTTGGTTAACTTGAACGTTTTAATTTAAGAGATCTTTTTCATTTTATTTTCAACTACAGTATACATTTGCTTAATCTTGCACATTTGAGAAGTGTTTCTTAATGTTGAACTATACTGATGTATATATTTTTTGTCTGCAAATGGGAAACTGTAATTAAGTGCTAGGTTTGAGGTTTCACTTTGTAATTTAAGGAGTTGTACAAAATTAAAAAAGAAAAAAAAGCAACATATCACTGTCATTAGCGTGGGTTAGCTCTGGTTGGATCCCGTTAAATGAACACACAGCTAATGTGGAAATTCATTGTCCTTTGAACTTGTAGATTTAATACAAATATTTTTATTTCATTGATCATGGTTATTGTAATTGAATTAATTGTTTATAATTACACTGTTTAATATGAAAATAAATGAAAAATGTACTTCTAACTGGGGCTGGATATGTGTGGTGGTCACACGGCTCTAAATTAGTCCTGTTAATGAATGTGCTCCCTTAAGTAAATGGTAAAAAGACACTTCAAATTCCATTCTTCCTAAATGGAATTTGTATGCTCTAAGGTGTATTTTGAATATCTGAATCACATCTTTAGTGCATGTTGCTCTGAGCCAGCTGTCTGACAGGACAGCCTAGAGGTACTCAACTCTAGCTCAAAGGTTTTGAGTTCAAACCCGTCTGCTTTCTATGCATAGGCATTATAGACCAAAATGCCTAATGACCTGTATCTAAACTCACTTAGTAGCTTTGAATAAAAGCATCTGCTAATTGACAAAAATGGTAAATAATTTCCCAAGTAAAAAAAAACAAATTTATTGTTGAAAAATGACAGGATGCAGAAGCTGGTTTTATGTTTAATTTCACAACCCCTAGTTTAGATTTACAGTAGAAGTGGTAGTGTCGCTCAATCCTGCTGTATACAGATCGACCTTTCAGGGTTAAACTGGGTCTAAATGCAAATAATACTGACTAATCTTTTATTTTGTTGGGAGAACACAATGTCAGAATGCTATATTGACCTAAAAAGCAGCCCAGAGAATCAAAACAGACAAAACTAATAAATAAATTCACATTTCATAAATGTGTTAAATTATGAAGGGACACAACAAACGCAAACATTAAACGGCAAACAAGATTACAATGAAAATTACAATGAAATGTAGGTGAATTTGAGTAAAACTCATTGAAAGATACGATTTTGAAAGAGAACTTCAAGGGAAGGATTCAGAAGGATACAAAATATGAACACTGAAATGCTACTCTGAACTGCAGTTGTTATGGGGTTTGTAGAGATCCAAAGAGTCAAGTGATGCTGAAGTACTGCAATCTTCAGCATGGGGCTCAACGTGACGGAAACCAAGGTGATAATATGCCTGTTCTCATTCAGAAGGAAGGAATATGTGTTCCCTTTGCAGTTGTAGTAATCCTGACTCCACCCACATCCGAGTGGAGCTGTCCACTTGGATGCCATTCTAACTAAACTCCCCAGCAACAGTTGATGTCATACTTTTGCAACTTAAAAATCTTTAATGAGTCCTCCACAATAATACAGGACAATATGCACAGGCTGTGCATATTGACATATGCACTACACACATATATAATGTAGATGTTAGTGCCGCTTTTAAATTTAGTGACGTGATTTCAAAAGTATTGAGCAGTTAGCCGATTGCTGATGATGGAAACAATTACAAACCATTACAAAACACTTCAACAGTCTGGGTCAAGTAGAACTGAGATCTTCTCCCCATAATCACCAATATCAGCATCATCCTCTTCATCATCACTGACGTCTCCACTTGTGCAGGTGCACACCGGCAGGGTCATTCATCCATCCATTCAGTCATTCCTTCAGACGTGAGGGGCTTGAGGGCCAATGGGAGAGACACAGGCACAAGTAGAACGGAGGCAGATGCAGGGGGAGAGAAGGTAAGAGGAGAGGAAAGAAGAACAGAAAGAACATTTGATGTGATAAGAGGCGATGTACGGTGAAATGGGAGAAGAGACAAGAAAGGAGACTAGTAAATGAGGAGGAGGAGGGTTTTCTACACACCCACAGCACTCCCGTTCTCCCTGGTCGGGGGGGGCAGGGGGCTTTGCAGGGTTGCTATGGCAGCGGGGACAATGGTGCGTGCCGGCTCTGTGGCGTTGCCCCTTACACTGATGTACTCCCATCCTCCCTGTAACAAATACACACAAAACATAACTTTTAAATCCATGCATGTTCAGGACTTGGTTCTATTTACTATGGAGTTATTCATTCAACTTGCAGTGCATTCAGATTCAGATCTCAAAAGGGGCCATTTATTTATGACCGCCTAGCACCCCAAAGGACAAAAAAAACCTTAATTAACAAGGAAGACATCTTCAGAAGGAATGCATAGTGGGGGATTCCTCCTTCCAGGGTAGTTGAGTGTAATGGGGGCCATAACATAACATACATAGTATTACAGGCAAACATGACTTAGGTAGCTATGTGTTGGAGCATATTGCTCTAGGCTGAAGTCACTGGAGATCAAACCAAGTCCCTTGCTGGGAGTCGAAAAACCCTGAACATGAAACGGGCCCGAGTTTTATCACATCTTAAACATTTACAGGTTGACATCGCATTTATTTCAGAATCGCACCTTGCTAATAAAGACCATCTTGTCATTCGGAAAGACTGGGTAGGACAAATATTCCATTCAAACTTTACACAGAAATCACGAGGGGCAGCTATCTTAATTAATAAGAAAATCCAGTTTAACCCTTCATATGTTAACGCAGATCCTTTTGGTAGATATGTAGTGGTGACTGGTAATTTGCTTGGTGTCCCAGTGACTCTGGCAAGTTTATATGCTCCTAATTCTGATGATGAGAATTTTTTTACCACTTTTTTTTCGTCTCTACCCGACTTGAATAAATATTACCTCATCGCAGGCGGGGATTTCAACTGTGTTCTGAATCCTAGTCTGGATAGATCAGTTGCCTCCTCTCAGCCTCTGACGAGGTCAGCCAAATGTATTAAGGCATTCCTTTCCACTTACAAAATTATGGACCCATGGCGATTCAAAAACCCTTCAGACCGAACCTATTCTTTCTTTTCTCCAGTTCACCAGTCATTTAGCCGTATAGATTACTTTTTGGTTGACTGTAAACTACTTCCCTTAATTCAAGAATGTAAATATCAGGCTATTGTCATCTCAGATCATGCTCCCCACGTTATGAAAATGCTGTTTACTAAGCCTATAAGAACCAGAACATGGCGCTTTAATAATGTTCTGTTATCAGACGAATCATTTTCTGCGTTTATTACGACACAAATAGAATATTTCATGTCGATAAACGACACGAGTGAAATCTCAAGGGGTATACTGTGGGAAAGTTTAAAATGTTTTATACGTGGTCAGATCATTTATTATTCTTCTACGGAAAACAAACGTAGACGGGAGCGCATCACCAACATAACAGACCAAATTATTGAACTTGATAGCCGCTACTCGATTATGCCCAGCCCAGACCTTGCGGAGCAGAGGCTTGCACTCCAAACTGAGTTCGACCTTCTCTCCACAAGAGACACTGCCCAGCAGCTGTTACGCTCCCGTCATAGATCATATGAATATGGGGAGAAACCAGGGAAACTCCTGGCTTGGCAGATACGACAATCGGCAGCTTCTAAGATGATAACTGAAATTAATACCAGCAATGGAAAAACTTCCTTAGATCCCAGGGAAATAAACACAGCGTTTAAACAATATTACTCTCAATTATATGTATCAGAATCCATGGTGGACACGACTCAGGTGGAATCCTTTTTTAGTAAATTACCTATTCCACAAGTCTCTAATGAGAATAAGGCTATGCTGGAAGAACCCTTTAGCATTGAGGAATTAAATAATTCATTTACATGCATGCAGGGCTCCAAGGCTCCAGGCCCAGATGGGTTCACCCTGGAGTTCTACAGAGCCTTCTCTGGTCAGATCTCTGCCCTCTTGCTGGACGTTTTCAACGAATCATTCTCAGGGGCTGATAAGTCACTCCCCCCCACTTTTTATATGGCCTCCATTTCTTTGATACTTAAGCAGGACAAAGACCCACTCGAACCAGGTTCTTATAGACCCATCAGCCTCCTTAATGTTGACACCAAGCTATTGGCAAAGACACTGGCCCTTAGGCTCGAGAGAGCTCTCCCGTCAGTGATCTCAGAAGACCAAACCGGATTTATTAAAAACAGATTTTTATTCTCAAATATTCGAAGACTTTTTAATATAATTTACACTCCTAGCCCAGACCCAACAATCCCAGAGATATTGATTTCAATGGACGCGGAGAAGGCTTTTGATAGGGTTGAGTGGATTTTTTTGTTTACTGCAATGAGAAAGTTTGGTTTTGGTGAACGATTCATATCCTGGGTGAAACTCCTGTATAAGGCTCCCCAAGCATATATCCTGACTAATAATCTCCGCTCAGATCCCTTTACTCTACACAGAGGGACGAGGCAGGGCTGCCCGCTCTCTCCCCTATTGTTCGCCCTGGTCATTGAACCTTTAGCTATTGTATTACGATCTTCGGGTCAATTTCAGGGTGTACATAGGGGAAGTAGAGAACAGAGGGTTTCCCTATACGCAGATGACCTGCTCTTATATGCTCAGAGTCCGGCTGAATCAATCCCACACATTTTATCTCTGTTGAAGGAATTTGGTAGAGTTTCTGGATATAAGCTCAATTTCTCTAAGAGTGAATTATTTCCAATAAACTTGGCTGCTCAGAGTATATCCTACTCCCAATTTCCGTTCAAGTTGGTACAGGGCTCATTCAAACACCTGGGGGTGATGGTCAACAGAACATACTCAGATCTGTACAAACTGAACTTTAAGACACTCTTGGAGCGTACCGTC
>JAOPUD010000089.1:10523525-10535049 GCA_027122715.1 Trisopterus minutus
CCCCCCCCCCCCCCCCCCCCAACAACACCACCAGCACTATCACAGTCCCCCTTGCCCCACTCCCTACCTCCAAACACCCCAGAGCCCCCTAACCCCGACCCAGCTTGATATGCAGTGAAACCTGAAGTGCTGGTAACATGAAGCTGCCCCAGCATTAGAGAGCCAGGTGTAGAGACGCTGAGTACTGGAGGCGGTACAGTAAAGCTTTGCAGTATGTACTGTTGCAGGGAATGTATTGTGTTGTGTATTGTGTGGTGAGCATTTTGCTTTACTTTATACCTGCACTGGGCGAATGGTGCTGGTGTTTTTGTTGTATCTTTGAAAGGTTAATGAAAAATGGTTAAAAAATATTTTTAGAAGATCGTCGATACTAAGATTCAACAATCACCTCTGTTGAGTGTACCTTATGAATCCCGGACATTAAATTTGAGTGTCACACCAGAAGGAACAGGATGCTTATAAGAAGAAATTAATATTATTGAAAAAATGCTATGTATGTATGAATATATACATATATATATATTTACAGATAATATATCTTTATTCAATATCTAAACATATTTTCCATATATATTTCTTATTTAAGTTTAAACTCAAATTTTGAATGGAAATCTCCTGTGACTTACGTGACTACCAAATGTTGTTTTTTTCTGGTGCTTCCTACTGTATAGCGCTAGTGTGATATGGTTGTGTGAAGGCATTGTAAGGTAATTTAAACCAATGTAACAGATGGTGGTGACACGCGCATGTCGGCAAAACATTTAACAACCTGGTCGTGGAGTCCAACATCCACCATCATCATCTCCCCTCCGATGCTGATCCAGCCAGAGCCACAGGGGTTATGGGAGTTTACGCCACGCCGGAACCACACCTGAAGGCAGGCAAACGCACAAACACACAGCAAATCATTCAAATCCATCAAACCTTATTCTTTACTTTTAGTCACATTGGACTCAACATTTTAATGCATTTTGAATTTACTAGCAACCATGTATACTGCCACATTCGCCTTCATATTAGAAGCATGTGTACTGCCACCATTAAAAGCCTCCATATTAGGGCCCTGTTTATCTTCCCTTTAGGATACTGCATACCTATACACCTTCACAATAAGGGCCCTTTATCCGTGTACCTTAAAGTCCTTAGTGACCACCCAGACCACGCTGCCCCCTACCGCCACATGGAGGGCCTCCACCTCCTTTCCAGGTGTTTCAACCTCCACCCAAGAGCTCCCTGAAAAGCCAGGAGATAAGGGGGAGCAAAAGGATGACAGGTTTTGTATTTTACAGCACGTCACTTTGTAGACTTACGTACAGTGTTTGTATGCATCTGTTGTCTCGAATGATTGTTATAGCGGTTGTCTGTTTTTTTTGTATGTACACTTCATGTTTTAGATTGCACTTTACTGTTATTGCCAACTCTAACAATTTGTTGTGCATGTGCACAACAAATTTCCCCTTCGATCAAAGAACTCTATTGGATTCAATTATATTCTATTCACTTAAAAATGTTGAACCATTCTGACCCCCTTGCATGTTTATCATTAGTCAGCACTACTTTTTTAAATTTTTTTGTGATTTATTGATTCATAGAACGTTGGCTCATTTGAGGACACACTGCTCCAAAATATTTCCTGTTTGATTTGACAAAGGCTGGTCATTAAGTCTTAATTATGTACATTGATATATTTTTATCTGAAGTACCTACAATGTTGTGAGGGTATACATTATATCCTGGGTGATACAGCAGTAACACTACTCACCCAGGCAGTGTGAATGCTGTGCTCTACCAGTTGAGCTATTATAGTCCTCTTGGGTGTATTTACTGTATGAATATTACATGAGGCATGAGGCCTGACGGATACAGGCGGTGTATACCTGTGGGGCTGTCCAGGCTGAGGCCCATGCGCACTAACAGGTTCCCGTCCCACAGCAGGGCCCACAGCAGGTCTCCAGGTCCAGCTGAAAGCTGGGCCACCTCCTTGGGCACTCCCACCTCCTCCCAGGAGCACCCCTCTGGGACCCGGGGCTGGATGCCCTCTCTGAACCACACCTGGGGATGGTACACACCCACACACATAGGCATACAGATGCACATGCATGCACACACACAAAATGTATTTATTTAATAGTTGTGCAACAATTATTACATATTACTGATGGACTAAGACAAACTAGATTGTCATGTTGTGTGGCTCCTATGTTTACACTTTGTTGGGTAGCATTTATAGTGGTAGATAGATAAGACAGTCAATTAAAAGATCGCCATGGCATATTGACAGACTGACAATGTTTTTGAACACTGGGCAGAGGAATAAGAGCATGGGGCATGTGTCACAGTTTTCTTATGAATGATCTTGAGGTCATATGCTGCTCCCTAGTGGCGAAATCATCCTCTTTCATAGTCAGAACAGCCATACCATTCCTTTCTTATAAGTATATTAATACTGTAATGCATGTCTAGGTTTTTGCTGATCATGAAATTCAGATAGTCAGATAGATAGTTAGTAGCTCATATGCACTTTAATTATAATAACATAACATATAATGTATGTTATTTAACAATCAAATAATGATATCATAATAAAAGATTGCCAGTGAGAAGGTACTGACCTGGCCCTGTTGGGACACACCCCAGAGACAAGGGTACCGGCCCGACTGGTCGCTCATCTCCCACCCCCCACAGCTGATGTCACACAGGGGAAGGGGGGCTTTCTGAGGCTGGTCCAGGGGGATCTGAGGAGCCACAGCAAATAGTGGACTGGATAGTCTCCCTGGTTACCATAGAGATGGCGGAATACTTATCTTCAGCTCGCTAAATGCTAGAAAGACACTTGGTGATAAAGTCATAGATAACTGTAAAAGTTAGACCAAATACAAATTATGTTTATCACTTCACTTGACAAAACACTAACAATATTTATTATTAAGTAATTAGTCAGACCTTGGCCCAGCTGCCCTGGGCTGTGTATCTTCGGTAGCGGATCCAGCGGCGGCGACGCACACATGAGTTCCACTTCTTCTCTGGAGAGAAGTTAGCCGGGAAGTCCACCGCATACTCCCAGCCCTGAGAGAGAAACAAGGACACACACACACACATACATACATACATACATACATGCATGTGTATATACACACACACACACACACACACACATACATACATACATATGTGTGTCTGTGCTCTCTCCCGGGGCATGCATGTATCTGTTCAAGTGTACATGCGTGTGTTCAGCCATGCATGTGTGTGTGTGTGTGTGTGTGCATGCATGCATGTGTGTGTGTGTGTGTTCTGCTTCTCACCTGGCTGGGCTCCCCTCCGCAGGTCAGGTCCACATACCAGTCCCCCTCCCATTCCCAGCTGCGGGAGTGGCACACAAAGCTGTGGAGGGGCTGGGCGCTCACCCCCGTCACGTCGCTCCAGGGCCAGCGGTCGGTTGGCAGCAGCACGTCTGTGAAGCCCTCCACTGGGTTCCACCGCTACACACAGACACACACACAAACAAAGAGATAGACCACCAGGCCTGGTCATAATGCGTGTAAGCATAGGAACACCTTTACCCTGGGATGAAAGCATCTGATCAATGTCAATTGTAAATATTATAATCCAATAAGCATATATACACCTCACTAGTCAATGTATTATTATTAATTTATGCAGTATAAATATTAAATGACATGATGATTTGATGTCAATATTATTATGCATACACTGTTTTACAAATAATCTGTGTAGTTACACTATTGACTTTTTATATGAGGTATGAATACAGTACTATCTACTTGTAGGTCTAGAAGGCTTATTACAAAGGCCTACAGTAAATACAAAATTTAATGATGTAAACACCAGAATATAATATAATTTAAGTAACAAAGTCCCAAATATCTGCAATAATTATTGTTTAAGTTGTATTGACATTAATGCATGAATAGAAAAGCCTGATTTAAAAAGGTGCCAGTGAACCAGACTGCCAACCAGATACATTTTAGAATATAAAATAACTTTTTTCACATGCAATAAAATAGAAATCAATGCAGTTGTGTTACATAAACTCTTTTCATACCTGGTTTTCATACGTCTCCTCCCGGAAGCGGATTGGGGTCTCGCTGGGCATCAAGTTCAGGTAGACGTGGTGGTCGCAGCCGACCCCCCAGCTGCGCCCTTTCCCTGCACTCACACGCTTCAGCTCCAAGAGCTTGTCGTCCCCTCGCTGCCAGCGCCCACTGGCGGTGGAGAGGCTGTACACCCGTCCATACACGTCCACCGCCCACAGCAATGTTATGGGCATGGTGGTGGGCCTGGGGATATGTGGTAGAAGGGAAGGGTCTGAGGGTCTGGGTCGAATCTCCGATCGTTCATAGGCAATTCTGGATTTTCACTTTGTACTAACATCAGGATCTGTCTTGTTTTGATTGGAGCCACAAAGCTAAGAGGTAGACTCGACATTGTCATTCTAAAATATAGCTAGGTGGTACAGCTAGTGTAATAACAACAATGAAGATGGGCAGAACTTAAGGCGTATTTCAATTCAGAATCGATAGCCAAATAATGGCGCACAGACAGCCTACCTGAGTACTGGTATCCGATCCGTTGTTGTCAAGGGAATATCAACAGACGCGTCATGCTATCAGGTACAGCCGATGAGTGGCATCTCTTAGGATCCTGTTTAGAAAATCATGCCTTTAAACCATCTCAATAACCGATTCAGGTCCATGCGTGTCGTGCATAAAATATATTATATCTTTGTTTTCAGGGATTCCTTCACTTCAATGACGGCTATAAGCTGTTTACATGGGATAAGCTTTCCAACTGTTGTCCCACATGAACTACAAAAACGCACAAAAGGGTTTACTTACGCATTGGGTGCTTTGATGCACGTTTAGAGCTTTCGAGTAAAAAAATGTAATTGTATAAACCTCCCAGCACTGATGATACTTTTACATTATGGAACAGAGGAATTATTTATCTCTCCAACTCCGAATCCACAACAGGAAATGGAGGAGCCAAGTGTCTTATTGGCCGAAACGCTGCAGGTGCCGCAAACGTAATCGCTGATTGGTGGAACGGACGGGCCTACTGATTGATATGCATATTTAAATTATTTATCCCGCGCCAGATTATTTATTAATTAATACGGAAGGTTATCTGCACCTAGCCCATTGCAGATCATCAGAAACATTATGCCATATATCAAAACACTGCCAGATACAAGAAAAGGTACAAAACAACCAAATTAAATAGACAATGCAACGCATGCAATGCGTATTATATGTCAAATATTGTCTAAACATATAGGCTAGACGACTGAAAAACGTGCCTAGCATATAATGACTTTCTAAAATAGTATACAACTTAATTTGAGCACATCCGTGAAACAATTGATATGCCACACTGCATACGGTCAACTAATCAACCAATAAGGCAATTGTTAGCAATACTGTTTAGAATTAATTATTAATATGACATTACATGTTGTAACGACAATTTAAACCTACATAGATTATACAAGTCATTTATATAAGGTCTGGCGATTTTGCAGAGCTGTCTCTTTAAGAAGTGTGCGCAGAGGCGTTACTGGCATCACATGATGCTTTTCTTATGATGACAATCCAGACAAAAAGGAGAAAACGTTTATTGAGTTGCAGTTGACTTATCGGGTGTTTAAAAGATAATGATTTGATTGTTAACGACAATACACGGAGGGAATTCAGATGTGTTAGCTATTAATAATTTGCGAGCGATCATTAAAAAAAAATCCTGACATTTTGGCAACTGTTTGTGTTTTGCTGGCTTGGACAAAGTTGGCGCATGCAGAGAGACTAAGTTTATTTTTTGTCGCCGCGGTATCTACTTCATTGCGTTGTTCCTGCTTCTCCACAAATGTCGAGCAACTCTTTGGGCGACAAGAACAGAACATCTTAAAAAAACAAAACTACTGTCCGTCACAATTTAACCTTAAGGCCAAAGGAAACAACTTGAGACAACTGGTCGGGGTGAGATGGTGGACAGCAAGCCACTTCTACAGACGGACCGACCACCCGCCTACCACAGCGTTCCGGGGACGTACGACTACAATCCTCAGCAATACAACTATGGAGCCATCCCGGCCACGGCTGCGGCGACCCCGGGATTCCAGCAGTCTCCGCCACCCTACCACTACCATGACGGACAAGGCAAGTATGGTGGTCGAGATACCATTTCCTAACCACTACCCAGTGGCGCAAAGGTTTTTATCTCTTCTGGCATGATGACGTCGATTGCTGAAAGTTCTGAAGGATATTATGTGGTTTGGGTCTTGAACTATATATTAATATATGTAAGCTTTATTTTAGACTGCTTGAGTAGACGAACCATGAAGGTGTAAAGGCGCCAGAGTGTAAGAGTTGAAGCGATGGCATATACGTAGGAAGCGCAACATGTTTCTTGTAGTCAGATAGCAGGCATGTAAGTTTCAGGCTCACCCCGGTGTCTTCTCTGGGATTTTTTAAAACATAGTAGCCAAATCCTATCGAGAATGTCCTCCTCCAGATTATGTTTAGAAAAAAAAAAAAAAAAACAGTATTAAACGCCAGAGCACCTATCACATATGATCAGTTAAGGAAATTATGTAGGCCTACAAGGAATCCTTGTGTATCCGCTCATTATATTAAAATACCTAGAGAAAGAAACTGGAAGCAATCGTATGTCACAGTTCCTCCGTGGCTAAGATTACATCTAGATTTTCGAGCGATGCGTTCTGGACCGAACAGATTGATTAGAGAAGAAAATCCTTGATTGATTCATAGGATAGCTGGATTCATTAAAATAATTATCGCAAATTATTTTAGCATAATTCATTAAAAAAGGGCCATGGTACAGGACCAGGTTTAAAGAGTTTGATAACTTTATTTAAGGTAGCCTATCTACTTTTCAAGTATTTTTTCTTTTATATATATATAACTTTCACAATAACTCTTTCACACTATCTCAACAATTGTGTTTACTGATATTTGTCACAATTATCATGTAACCAGCTATTTTCTGTTATTGTTGGACTACAGGCTACCCTGCAGCGCAGATGGGCCCTGCCATTGCTCAGCAACCATACAGCGGGACTTACACCATAATTCAGCCCTCTGTAGTGGTTGTGGGTGGATGTCCGGCTTGCAGGTGGAGGCAACACTTATTTACTCACACTCATCGTTCTCACTCACACTCACCTTCCTTGACATGACCCAATAAGCATTGTTGTTCTGCTATTACAATATGTCCCTACTGTGAATCATTCACAATCATATGTATGAGCACATATGGCTCAAAGTCATTAGAATCATTTAAAAAATACTATAAATTTTAGGTGTAGGATCTAAGACTTTGCCGAATTGCACAAATGGGGGGCAGCATATTACCAGACAGTTGTGGTGGCTACCCCTATTGTATTCTAACTCTGAACTGTGTTTCAAAAAAAGAATGCTAGATTGGTGAACATATTGACACTGTCACATAAGTGGCAAACTTTTAGCAATAGTAGCTATTGCTACTTAGCCATCATTAGCATTAATAGCTGTTTTCTTACCAGTCTAGAAGTAAGATTGTGAGTGTAGCACCAAACACGGTTACTTTACTCGCCAATAGCTGTCTACAGCAGTGGAATGCAACGGCAATGTTAACTCTTCTTTTCCTTAATTTCATCTTTTATTTGCTTGCCGCAATTGATAAAAGTTTAGAATACGCCCTCTGGGCAGCACTACTCCCATCCTCTCATGTTGGAATTAGTATAGATTGGATGCTGCAGTGACGGTGACCCTTTGAGGAACAAAATGGTATTACGAGGCTGTACCTGCCAGTGCTAGCTGGTCTAGCTGCTAACTTAAAGTCGCAATGTGTTCCATTGAGCCCCTCCCAGTTACGAGGCGGGATACAGAATATATAAAATCACTAGTGGTGATATGTGCAATCTTACTGGCTCTGATGGATTTGGTGGCCCTACCAAGGGGTTTCAGTAGTGTTGATAGAAAGATTATTTTGAACCAAAGGATAGGTCCAGCATTTGTAAATGTCCAGTTTATTTAGAGCTACAAGCTTGTTGAAATGAAACTTGTGACTTTAAGTAAATATCTCTCACAATAATATAATATCACACAATACATAGACTCAGTGTGCGAATTATACCACGGTCTCCGGGGGAGCAGGGGGCGGGGGGGAGACGCAGAGAGACCCAATGCCACATACACACACACAGGCTCGCAGGGGCCCCCACTCTTTGCGCGGCTCTGGCGCGGTAATGACAAGCATTAGGCTACGTTTTTTCACAACTCATAAACTCAAAATATAATTTTATTTAACTTATTTTAGACCTTTGAGAAATCCATGCCCAAAATAGCATTTAATTGCCTATCATACCATTTTAGAGCTCCCCCAAAATTTCGCCAACCATGTTTCCAGGGGAGCTCATGTGACCACTAGGGGAGCTATGGCTCCCCCTGCTCCCCCTTAATTTGCACACTGCATAGACTTCTTTGACATATTGTCAAATCGGTTATTTCTTCATGCTGTTTCATTTTCAGATGTTTTTAATTAATAATCATACACGTTGCTCCTTTTAAATACTATATTTAAGACCCTCCTATGCAAACTTCAAACACACATACACGGTCAGTTAAAGTATTGACTGGATAATATAGTTAGTCATCCCCATTGCGGAAATAGAGCAGGGAGCGGTGGGTCACTACTGTGTTGGGCAACAAGGCAAGGGCAGCAATGACTATGTCAATTGACAGAACACCTAGACCAAGTGGGATATCTGCCAGCGAGGTCTCGATAAGCATGTGATTAGCATGCTTTTCCTTAAGCCGGAACTGTGACTAATATCTGTTAGAGACCACTTTGTTGTTGGTGCTGCGGAGTCCAATATCACCTGTGGCTGTTTGTGTGTCCCTCTCAGTGACACACTTAGGAATTAGGTCATGAGTGAAACACTGTTATTGTGATTTTCTTTTTCTAGATTATGTTTTATAATACCCCCAAGAGTTTACTTTCCTTTCTGAAGTTCTGTGAGACAAACATGATTTAACTCGGGTGGGGGGGAGGGAGCGAGAAAATAGATTTTTCCAAAGAGGTTTTCTTTGCAAGGTTATAATAGGTTGGGCATTGCTGACAGAACTCGTATATGCTACAGAGTAACTAACTTTTACATCCCATAATGTGTGTGGGTTATTAATGTGATTTTAAGCTTGTTAATAAACTAATAGTTGTAGTGCTACTACTACCACTCAGTTGATTCCAGGTTAAGTCATTGGAAATGATAATCATCTCGGTTTCACTTTTCAACCACCGCAGCATTTCACATTTAGTTTCACAGAGTTGACTTCCTGCTAGTCATTCACAAGTCAAATGATTGTGGCTTGTGACTAGGTACTAGAGGACATGGAACATGCAGGTTTACATGTGTGGGCAGCTAGACTATAGAATAGTTTACCAAACTGTACCAAACCATAATTTAGGTGGATTATAGCATTGTGGTGTTTATGTGGTCTGCTTATGTATAAGTGTAAGTGTATTAGTGTTTAGTGTTTTTATATTATATAATTTTCACATGGAAAGTTTGGCCTAGTATATTTTTAGGGAAGGTTTATTGTTTTTTCTTTTATTTTTCTTTATTTGTTATTCAGATTTTTTTATAGATTTTATCTTCAAGTTGTTCCTTGGCAAAGAAAAAAATTCAGCCAAGAGCTGAAAGGGGTTTTGTAGTTCACCAGAGGGTGTCACCAAAGGGCGCAGACCATAATGCCTCTGGATGCAATGGGATAGGCCTACAACCAATCATAGCACGAAATGGGTGACGCAGTACTGGGTGATATTAAAATATTCATCCAGTTTGTTTAACACTGTCTTGATAGCTAAATCAACCGACGTTCTACAGCATTTGCAGCCATCTCTGTGTTGTTGTTTAAGTGCCTCTACGGCATGCCTGCACTGTCAAATTTATTCTGCATCATGGAAGATAAGCGGTTGTGATTGGTCGGTCTATTTCATACCGGGCAGAAAAAATAATTTGTATGGGAGGTAGGGGGGGTAGGCCAGACCTATCTGCAGAGCAAATCAAACATGAGCTCACAAGATTTGTCTGGTTCCCAGGCTAGGACTCTGGTATGCCAATACACACATAAGCACACACGCACGTACATTCTTTTTGAACATACAACCCCAATTAAAGGGTAGGTGAATCCCCTCTTTCAATCAAACCACATAATTGAAACGCTCAAATATTTAAAATTCTATGCAAAAATATATGTTTTGGGCACTATACAAGTTTTGGAAGCATAGTGGTTTGGCCACATGGACTTAATAGCTACATTCAAGCAACAAAGAAGAATTAGAGGCTTAGATCTACAAAAATGACAAGTAAAATAATTCGGAGAACAATTTGAATCAAGCCAAAAAGGGGGGTTCAAGACTACTAATAGGCCTGGGCGATATGTCTG
Source organism: Trisopterus minutus (assembly GCA_027122715.1). NCBI lineage: Eukaryota > Metazoa > Chordata > Actinopteri > Gadiformes > Gadidae > Trisopterus > Trisopterus minutus. Next base: position 10,533,989 of record JAOPUD010000089.1, read on the forward strand.
AAAGACGTATCACGATATAACTTGATCATATTGATCGATATCGATAACTATTGATTGAAAGACTAGGAATTACCATGCTGGATTTAAACACTTCTGTATGTACACTTAATATGACCTTCCACTGTTCTTCATTGATAAATACTCCAATGTCGATACAACAATGAAAAACACTAAAATATTGTAAATAAGTATGGAACCGTGTTTGTGTAAGATACCCAGCTGCTAGATTTGGTGGTCCAGTCTCTTATCGATATATGGGTCATTGACAAATAAGGTTTGGCATGATGACCATTTCAAAAATATGTTTCAAACCTATTAAAACAACATGCCCAAGGACCGTTAGAATGTATATTTTGCATTTCTGTTGGTTTCATAGTATTTGACATGACATTTTTACCCAAATACAGAACTAATGGCCCTTTATATTGTCAAATGGTGTAACCATAAATAAATGACAAATATTCAATATTTCACCCTCCTGGATTCTATGTAAGTGTACTCATGAAAACAAGTAATACATTTTTAAATATCACATGAAATAGTTTTTATTATAATTATTTTTAGATTTAGATTATATGGACTTTTTGTTGTACTGAGCAGGACAGTGTTGTAAACATTAATGTTTTCTGCCTATTCCTTGACCAGTTGGGTAAAAATGGTTTAAAAACACATTGTAATAGTGTAGTAGAATGCTGAAGTCTCATCCATATTAACTTTTTTGTACAATATGAGATTTTTGTGAAAAATAGTGGTTACCCCACTTGACATAAATCGGTTACCCCAAATGACCATATTGCTTATACAGCCAAAGAATAAGTAACAGACACAGAAAAAAACAAATAAATAGTCATCAAGGTAAAATTTATTAATGTTTTAATATGTTCTCATATTATTTTTCATATTATATTAATTTACCAAAACAATGAACAACAGTGATGAATGAACAGTGAACAGTGATGAATGAACAGCGGACAATGAACAAACAGTGTGCGAGTGTGTGTGTGTGTGTGTGTGTGTGTGTGTGTGTGTGTGTGTGTGTGTGTGTGTGTGTGTGTGTGTGT
>JAOPUD010000089.1:10567855-10579195 GCA_027122715.1 Trisopterus minutus
AATATCGCAGTGCAGACGTGTTCAGGGCGGCACTCTCATCAAACGTGAGCAGTTTTGATCATATCAGACAATGTACACAGAAGTTATAACGTTTGCAGTTATAAAAAAAAAGGGCAAAAATTGCACCTAAAATGGGCAATGGCTGTCTTCCTGTTAGGTTGAGGGTTAGGGTCCATGGGGCTTATTTATACATCTCTACAGGTTCTATGTACGTACAAAGTTTCATGCATGTACTTCGAAGCTAAAGGTGGTCAATCTCTGTTAATGTCTTTTAGAATGATCGGTAAAAGTGTGAAGACGTGACATTTGCTGTCGCCAGTAGGTGGTGCTCTGACTGCGAGTCAATATCGCAGTGCAGACGTGTTCAGGGTGGCACTTTCATCAAACGTGAGCAGTTCGGACCAGATCGGACAATGGACACTGACGTTATAACCGTGTGCAGTTTAGTGGCGAAACAGCGAAGTTCATGGCCACGCCCTTTGACTTCAACTAATTGTTGAGGCCTTTAGAACAACCGCAGTAAGTTTTGCAGGAATTGGCTCAACGTAGGAGGAGTTCGTTGAAATACATACGTGACAAATGTACAGAAATGGCCAAAAATTGCCAAAAAGGCACAAAATGGCGGATTTGCTGTAGCGCCCCCGAGCGGGCCATTTGATTGCAACTTTAAGGATATGTTCCAGGTAGATATGTGAGCATATGGTAGAAGTTTGGTGTCAATTGGGTTAAAGCTTATGGAGTTATGGCTATTCATTTCCAGAGCTCCGCCCCTTTTGTGTTCATTGGCTAATAGCTTAAGAGGGGAACATTATTTTCCCAACCTTTTGATAGGGATTGAGCAAGTTGGGGTATTGATGCTAGCTAGAAAATTTGGAGCGAATCGGATGTAGGCTGTAGGAGACGTGTGCAAAAACGTGTATTTCACAAAATTCAAAATGGCGGAACATTTTTACAGACGGACATTAGTAGTCCCAATGGCAATTTTGTAGAGCAGACTTGCCCGCACATATGTGCAAAATTTGTAATTTGGAGTTATGGGGTGTGTTGTATCGCGGAAAAACCTGTAGGTGGCGCTAGTGAGTGTTTCTGACTGTGAAATGTGAAAACTGTGGAAATTTCATAAATCTTTCGGCAGTTGGAATGTGTACCAAGACATTTTTGAATTTGGGGTATGGGAATGTCCTCAAAAAGGCATTTAAAGTGGCAGAAGAATAATAATATAGAAGAATAACCAACAGGGTTTCAAGAGGGACTTCGCCCGACATATGTCGGCTCGATACATTAAAACTGCAAACTGCAAGCAAGCAGTGATGAACGGGACCGAGAACTCGCGCAACTCGGGCACCCACGCAACTCAGGAACGCTGCAACTGCCTGGCAGTGTTGCGGCCTACCTGGCCACGCCCGGCAGTGTTGCGGCTGCCTACCCAGCCACCGCATCGTCGCTGGTTTTCCAGGGGCATTATTGTCATCTCTTGGAATTAGCGGTGAAAGTGTAAAAACGTGACATTTGCAGTTGCCAGTAGGTGGCGCTGTGATTGCTACAGCCACCTACCAGGGTTGCGACGCCTACCGGGCTACCGCCCCATCGCTGGTTGTCCAGCGGCAGCATTGTCTTCTCTTGTAATGAGCGTTGAAAGTGTAAAAACGTGACATTTGCAGTGGCCAGTAGGTGGCGCTCTGACTGCAAGGCAATATCGCAGTGCAGGCATGTTCAGGGCGGCACTCTCATCAATCGTGAGCAGTTTGTACTAAATCAGACAACCTACACTGAAGTTTTAAGGTTTGCAGTTCAGTGGCGAATGTAAAAATTCACTCATGTTCCTGGCTCTGCCCTGGCCATGCCCTTTGACTTTTGGAAGACCTTTTAATGATTCTTCATCGTTGAGGCCTTTAGAACAGGCTGACCAAGTTTGGTACCAATCGGAGCGACAGTGTAGGAGGAGTTTGTAAAAGTATACTGCCTGCAAATGTTAAAAAATTTGCAAAAATCACCTAAAATTGCACCTAAAATGGGAAATGGCTGTCTTCCTGTTAGGTTTAGGATTTGGGTCGATGAGGCTTTTTAGTACATCTCTACAGATTCTATGTACATACAAAGTTTCATGCATGCACGTTGAAGTTAAGGTGGTCAATGTCTGTTATGCCGTTTTGAATGAGCGGTAAAAGTGTGAAGACGTGACATTTGCAGTCGCCATTAGGTGGCGCTCTGAATGCGAGTCAATATCGCAGTGCCGACGTGTTCAGGGCGGCACTCTCATTGAACGTGAGCAGTTTTGATCATATCAGTCAATGTACACTAAAGTTATAACTGTGTGCAGTTTAGTGGCGAAACAGCGAACTTCCTGGCTCCGCCCTGGCAACGCCCTTTGACTTTTGGAAGACCTTTTGACGATTTTTAATCGTTGAGGGCTTGCGAAGAACCTCAGTGAGTTTCGCAGGAATTGGCTCAACGGTGTAGTAGGAGTTCGTTGAAATACATACTCGACAAATGTGCAAAATTTCCCAAAAATGGCCAAAAAGGCACAAAATGGCGGATTTGCTGTAGCGCCCCCTATCAGTCGATTTGATGGGAAATTTTTATGTTCCATGTCGATATGTGAGCATCTGGTAGAAGTTTGGTGTCGATTGGGTTAAGCTTATGGAGTTATGGCTATTAATTTACAGAGCTCCGCCCATTTTGTTTTCATTGGCTAATAGCTTCAGAGGGGAACAATATTTAGCCAACCTTTTGATATGGAAAGAGCAAGTTGGGGTATTGATGCTAGCTAGAAAATTTTTGCTGTAGGAGTAGTGTGCAAAAACGTGTTTTTAACAGAATTCTAAATGGCGGCAAAATTTTCCAGACGGACATTAGTAGTCCCAATGGCAATTTTGTAGAGCACACTTGGCCGCACATATGTGCAAAATTTGAAGTCATTTGGAGTTAGGGGGTGTGTTGTACCACGTAAAACCTGTAGGTTTCTGAATGTAAAATGTCAGAAATGTGGCAATTTCATTCCCAAAAAGGCAGTCGAACTCGTAAAATAATAAAAGCGACAAAGAATAACCAACAGGGTTTCAATAGGGACTTCGCCCGACTATGTCGGCTCGGTCCCTAATAAGAATAATATAGAAGAATAATCCGTTCAATTACAATAGGGACTTCGCCCGACTATGTCGGCTTGGTCCCTAAATAATCCGTTCAATTACAATAGTGACTTCGCCCGACTATGTCGGCTCGGTCCCTAATTACACATGTGACACGTGTGTTACACATGACAAGAGTCAAAGAAATTGTACTTGAGTAAAATTCTTGAGTAAAAGGGTTAAGTACTTTTCACACTGACACTTATTTTTCTGTAATAATGTTGAATAGAATAGATAGTAAATTATGGTTAAATACAATAACCATAAAACATACAAATAAGTTACTCCAATTCTACACAGCATTCTAATGATATCAAAATAAAGGGTAAAAAATATAAAAGTCTGTTCTGTTCCGTGCACGTTAGACAGATGGAGTGAAGCTTCCAGAAACACAGCATACTCACTGACAGCTGGTTAAAATGGCACTCATGCTCAGCTTGCCAATCTACTCTACATGATGTTTACACAGAGGCCGTACTTAATCATTAGCCTTCTTTGTTGCATCTTGCTGTGGTCCCTGTGACCCTCTCAAGCACACACACGCACTCACATACACACACGGAGGCCGGAGTCATTCACTGACTCACTCAACACAGTTCAAACAACTGGCATGATAAAGGTTAGCATGCGTAACTCGGTAAAGGTGTCCTTTGTGAGTTCTAGCAGAGAGAGCTTACACAGTAGTGGGTAGAGGAGGAGGTGAATTAAAAGGTTACTTAGGGAGGAGGGGGAGAAAAAAAAGGAACAGCGATTGTGTGCTTGCAAGGTTTGATAGAGCCAGAGAGAGCCAGAGAGTGAGAGCGAGAGAAAGAAAGAAAGAAAAAAACTAGAAACAAGGAGAAGCAGAGATTCTTACATTGCTAATGTAGTGGCTTATTCAACATGACATGCATACTCAACATACCTCACCACTGCTAGATGCAAATTACTTTTCTGGGGTAATAAGATCAAAACCATAATCACCCCTACTCTCTGTTAACGGTATACATTTTAGCTGTACCATTGCCCAGCAAGAAGTGTGTCACACAAAGCAGTGCAGTAGGAGATTTACCGAATGGCATGAGGTGGGCAACAGAAAATAGCATTACACTGCCAATTATATCCAACCACCTCACCTCACTAAACTTGGCAAATACGGCTGCCCACAGCCTTGTTTGCCCAACAGATTTATGGCTCAAGAGTGTTGAGAAGTGTGAGATATGAGATCTGTAGGAGTTGAAGTGAGTGCTATTGCATTTAAGACCCAGTCCTAATGTTCCCTAATATTGGAAAAGCTAGACATCCTCTCACACACTCTCAAGGAGCAACAATGGTGGTAACTTGTCAAAATATTTAAAATACGAGACCTCAGCAATCCCGATGAAACCTTTTAATCAGCTATGCAAATATGAATAATAATAACAATTATAAAGAATGAAATCAAATAAAGCTTTATCAGTTGTAAATGTATCTTGCCTTCCTATCTTCCCTTGTTTTTCCAACTGCTTAATGGAAAGGGAGTAAAAAAAAAGTAACTGACAGAATCTTTGACAGGATAGTATTACGCCATCCCAAAAGTAGATAAAACTAACTAACTAAAGGTTCTTATCTCAAAATGGGAGGAAAATTGTCATTAAAATCCCCACATGACCAATAACTTAAAGAAAGATGTTAAACTGCACTAATTGATAAGACCAGTGATTGTGGACAACCAGTGTTGAAGAAATCGACCTGGGCGGAGCTTACCCTACACGTTAAGCAGAAACTTATCGAAGATTACTTAGTAAACGACTTAGCAAAGTAAGGCTGGGAACAATGACAGGATAATTAACATTATACTTAGAAATATATATCACTTTGTTGAGTACCAAAACCCAAAAAGTTTATAAAGTAAAAAAATAAACATAGTTAAATGAAAAAGTATTTATTATTTTTAAGGAGAACCAAAAACATCCTGCTCTTCGACCCATCTGGGTAGGGCATGCAAAGCAGGGCAACATTCCTCCAAAGGCGCAGAAATCTCGGATCAAACAGCATGTGATGCACTCACACTGGAACACGTTAGGATTATGTAAGGTGTTCCGGATGCCATTTGAACAGCCTGAAACCATCTAATTGTGGCTGTGTGAATGTGTGTGATTGTGTGACTGTGTTTTTGATTCCAGAAGTCATATGAAGCTTACAATGGGGACTGTATTACTGTCCCGATCTCTACAGTAACAACAATGGCAGAACAATACAAAAAAGCCTTCTTTTTTTATGTCTTACTTTTAGAAAGCATTCTCAACATGTCAAGTTGTAATCAAACTCAGTAATTTGTCTGATAGGCACAGGTCATTGGGCAAGTATTTGGATGACGTAATTAAAGAACAGTTTTAGAACCTTTAAACTTTGACTAGAGGACTCAGTCTGACAATTGGGGGGAGGGGGAGAGAAAGATGTCATAAAGACACAAAGAAGCGAAGGTGGAAGAATGAGAGAGGGAGGGAAACAGCAAGTGCAGCAAGACTTTAGTAGCCCGAGTATCTGGTTCCCGGGGGTTGGCTCTGTCTCCCTGGAGCTAAGGTTTCTAAGAAAATAAAAAAATAAAGAAACTGTTGCTTGTCAGTACCGAGGTGGACTAGAGGATAGCTGGATACAGCAGCACATGATTCCTGGACAGAACCTACTCCAACCAACCTCTACAACAATCTCCTCAATCCACCCAGAAGGATATCAGAAAGGGGAGAGTCATCTTTGCCATCGAGCCCCTTAATCCTTTCAGTTCCTTCAGTCAAAGTCTGCAAAGTCTCTGGTAGTATCCAATGTCAGGCTCGTCTTCTGTAGAATAGGCTTGAGGGGTCAGTGGTCACATTACAAAAGAGACAAAGTCAGCAGTTGACAGTGAGGGGATGTAGTTTGGGTTTTTGATGTGGCACAATGGCCTCAGTCGGATGGTAGCCCTGGATGATTTGATTAGTTAACAGAGTTTTTGTTAATCATTGCCTGATCAAAACTACGTCTTTAGGTTATTGAGGGGGGAATTGTGACTACATGCTCTCTGTCTGTCGGTCTGCCGGTCTGTCTGCCTGGCTAATTGCTTTCCCTCCCGTCTTCCCATATGCTCTATGCAACTCTCTCTATTTCACCTATCAACCAACAAGAGTACACACATAGACGTTTGCATAATATGCATAGCATCCAAAAACACAACAGCAAAATGAGGGACAAACAACAAGTCAACGAGTCTCTTTATTATATTACGGTAAACCGTAGCATACACTATCTTATATGGTAATACATTGGACGATGCCAAAGCTAAATTTGTGTAGGATCCTGCCTGTAAAATAACATGCAGTTTAAGTTTAAGATAAACTGAATGTTTCTTATAAACAAGATTGAATCCCTGTTGCTTTAAACTCCATGCTCGATCACATATTGGCAGTTCCCCACCACATAGAGGAAACTATGGAAACTACTACAAAACAAAGTGTAAAACGTTGACAATACAAAACTATCTAATATCACAACAACTGTCACAGGGCCGACATGAAGCAGAATAAAAAAACTGCCCGGGGCTGTTCTCTTGTGGATGACTTAATTTAATTACTAGTTTGCTTCACAAATTACCAGGGGAATAACGAGTCAATGGTTACAATGAAAGTGTTCCACCCGTGACAAACGGCAAGGTTAGAAGCTAGACATACTCGTGCCCTTTTAAATACCTGGAACCAAGAAGGATAGTGCAAATATAAAAGGCGAAGCTAACCACGTTAACAGTAACAGTTAAGTAAACCCAGTTTATATTACCTGCTTTGTTCATTTGAAAATAATCAAATAATAATCTCAAACTGGATTTTTTGAAGTTTGAGATTGATACAGAAGTCAATGTAAAAGGTGCAGCTAACAGCATGATTCATGAAACATTGGATGCCCACCCTGTATCCCTACACAAATTAAATTATGTACATAGTTTTGACAATTTAGTAATAGGCCTAACAGTTATTATTGTATGAACGTCAGTCAGATTATCCTCATTGTTCTTTTATGGCTGTATTTTACAAAACCATTGTAGATAGTGCAAGCATACTTTTAAGCTATGTTACTTTACTGGTACCTAACAGCGAGTGGCAAGGAAACCAGCATACACCTTCACGGAGGTGTATCGCATGTATAATCATCCGTCATCTTTCTGTTGAAGAGGATTTAGATGCCTTTTCCAACTCACATCTAGAGACCATTTTTTTGTAAAAGTGATAAATGTTGTCTCAGCTACTTACCAAGTTCTCTAGATGCAGGAGAAACAGCAGCGTTCTCCCCAATCTTAGACACTGCATCAAAATACATCTTCCCAGCCAAGGACATCGCTTGGAAAACAAACAAATTTACATTAAGTAATTTGGCAGACTAACAGGTGAGGTATGCCCATAGCATACATACAATATTAGAGAAATTGCTAAAATACAATATTTTAGTGCACACCAATTGTCTAAGAATAAAAAAATGAATAATACATGGGAGTGCATAATATACAAAAGTGAATATAGTAATGTTGTTTTTTTGATGTACACTTGCACTATTGGTTAGAACAATTGCTTATAATTATAATCCATAATTTTATAGATGCCCACCAGCCACTGATTTCTCATAACTCTTTCCCAGGTTGACCAGGTTCCTGAGGCCAGGGTTGAATTGGTCCATCACATTCTGGAGACAGGAGAAATTAGGGCTATATTTCAGATTTTTGTCACGATTGAAGATGTACATATAATTCCTAAACACGTGTGAGGGGCTGACAGTTCCCAAATAAATGACCTCAAAGCCAATCATCAGCTGATCATTAACCAACACTTGGATCCCCGGTCACTGCTGCCACGAGTCACATTACACAGAGGACCCAGCCCGGTGCGTCAGGGGGAATGATCAAAAGGTGACACCCTTTCAATAGGTCAAAATAAAATATGTAAAAAAATAAATTATCATAAAAGTCGAGATAAAAGCAAAATTCAAGTATAGTACATAACAAGTGTAATTTTCACTCTACAAACGGTTAATGGTTTAACTGGTCATGAGTACTGACTGCAACAAATTCATGTATATGATCCCTAATGCCACGTAGTCCCATGTTGATCTTGTTATCCCAACTATTAAGCAGGCTCACAGACCTAAGAGCTAACCACTCCACAAGGTCTATCTATCTATCTGATCAGCCAGAAACTACACCTCACGGGTTGATAACCAATGTCTGATTAGTTGCATGATCTTTGTTTGTTAAATAGATTTGTTTAGATAGATCGGTGTAGTCTGATTTGTGTGTTTGTTATTTTATAGAAAACATAACATTTTGGATTGTTCATGTATGCCACCAAGTGAAAATAGGGAAATCAGGTGTAAGTATTTCACCATGTATGCCCCTTCCCCAGAAAGTTATTTACTCTTTAGTTTGACTGTATCAACATTTCTTAATCTCTCATTAATCCAACTTTAAAAAAATCTAGGACAGTGGACAACCTGAAACTGTAATTTCCTGTATCGGTTAACTAACACATATATGGCTGTCAAGGTTCGTTTAATGTTGTAAATTTAAAAATAGCATATAGGACACAGCCTAACTAATCAATACCAACTACTTCTGATTGTTTGCATTATTAAGATGTTGTGTTGTTTGTGAGAGGTGATGGTAGACCTCCAGAATACCTTCGCCGGTTAAATTATTAAAGAATGTCGTTTTTTCTTACATTCCACGAACACGACCTGCTGTTGTGCTTTCCCATGAGAAGACATACGTGTTAACAGCTGTAATAAAAGTCCATAAAACTTACATTAACTGACATACTGTGACACTTCATATATGTATATAAGCATTGTTTACAGCGTGAAGTTTTCAACATATTAGGCCCATACATTATTTGAAGGACTAGGCCTAACTAAACAACACCCAGGGTTGGATTGTTTTGAAATGAAAATGCTAGAAAAACCAGGGTCATGGAATGAAAAAGTCCGATTAAGATGCAAATCTAGTCTTGGCCGCTCAGGTGAATCATAAATTGATATACTGTATAGCCTACATACGAATAGCATTGGTCGTTAGGGGAGAAGCTGCGTCTTCAACAATCAGTCAAAATTATTCAAGTTTAAGATCATGGATTTCGTGAGTTTAGCTACAAGGTAGCTGATCTCAAATCAAAGATCACATTCCCATACATGTGCAGTATACAACCAGACAAATGTGAAATAGAGTATAACTAGGCTACTCCTATTATGATGTACAGGTTACACAGTAGCTGTATGTCGTGTCTCGCACCTGTCGTTTACCCAGACTAAACTCATATTAACACTAACCTTATATGTACTTTCCGTCAGCTTGTTAGCTTCTTCTGGTCCTCTCGACATATTTGTACTCCTTAGGATACGAGACTAAAACAAAAAAGACTGTATCGAACGGAGGACAGGGGGAATGCAACACTATGAGCTCCAACAATTCCTCATACCGCAGAAAAGGGATCGTATAACCAAATAAAGAAACTACGTCAAAGTTGAATACTCCAGGAAAAGATACAGTTAGAAACGCTCGGCCGTGTGTTCCCGATTTCCATGTGAATAAAAATTACCTGTCAAACTTCTACGTCGTTGACAAGGTGTTTGTGTGTGTGTTTGTTGTGTCGTCACACACTAACTTTGAAATGGGCTGCAGCAACGAATCCCAAATCCTGGCGAAGCGCGCAACCTTGAGGCGACATTGCTCCAGTGACATTCAGTGCTGGCAAACCACCTGTGTTACACCACCTTCAAGTCTACAGATTACCACATAGTTTGAGTTTTTAACTGGTAATAGGAGCCCGATTACTTGGCAACCCTTTGGTTTAGAGATTAATATGTTCCATTGGATTTATGCATAAATGTTCTGCAAAACGGTACAAAACACATAAATATTGGACTTGATTCGCCATCATTTCAGTTGATATGCACGATTTATATTCGGTATTCTACAAATGTGCCGTAACAACAGGATACATTTAAAGAACTCAGCATGTTCACAGCATGTTCCACATCTTACCACCAGATGTCGGTCAGCAGCAATATTTATAAATAATCAAATCATAAGACTATATAAAAAAATCGAAAGCATGATGTTTAATGTTTTTAGGTGCCAAGCACAAAGTGCGAGGCAACCTATTGGAATTGTTAGTTTTATTAGGTGCCAAGCACAAAGTGCGAGGCAACTTGTAATTGTTAGTTTTATTAGGGTGCCAAGCAAGAAGTGCGAAGGCAACCTATTGTAATTGTTAGTTGTATTATTATTATTCCGCCACGTTTGACTTACACAGCCTAAACCGCTCGCACACTTTTTATGAAACTTACTACAGCTGTAGAGGCTGACTCAAGATTAACAAAGAGCGAATATCACACTGATTGGCCTAAAGGTGGCGCTATAGCAACAGTCCAAAAATGCAAACTTTGTAAACAATAAAGAGCTAAGCACCCAGGATCCATTGACTTCTAAAAAGGGTGTGCTTTAAAACGCGAAAAGACTTAAATGCTGATATCAACATCAAAATGGACTCCTATGATCTTAAGTCCAATACAAAAGTTGCTCAGAATCAAATTCTGAACAAGAAAAAGTCAACATATTTTCACCACAGTTCATAGACGGAATGATTGATTTGAGCAGGACCAACTTATTGGCTGTTGGCGACCAAAGTTCTAACTGCTGTAAAATATAGTCAATTGATAAAACAACATGGCCACCAGAGCCTCAAAATCGTGCACATTTGACTTAATGCCAAAAGGCAAGGTGAACTTAAACCAATCATCATAAAACTTTGTGTGATCAAAGGCATTTGGGCCAAGATGAACCTCTCCAAATTGTATCCAGATCGGGATATATGGGGCTCTAAAACAATTAACTGAAGATGAAACCTCTCTAAATTATGCCCAGATCGTTCAATAGGGGGAGCTATATCAATTAACTGAAAATGCAGACTTTGGACGGCCATATAAGCTATATCAATTAACTGAAAATGCAGACTTTGGACGGCCATATTTTCTGACCCCTTTCTTTTACAGTCATGAAATCCTGTAGACATTTGTATCTCCTCATGTTAAGCAAATCTTCCTAGGAAACCCAGAACCTGTTACAAAATGGCGGCTGGACGTCCAAATTAGCCCAATCAATGTTAGGTGACTAAAGGCGGGGTTAACTTGAGTCAATCATCACAGAACTTGGTGTACTTAAAGAAGCATAGGTCAAGGT
>JAOPUD010000089.1:10606204-10620944 GCA_027122715.1 Trisopterus minutus
TTAGTATCGCACGGCTGTCTCTGACATTCAAAGATGCTGCTGCCCATCTTCTTCATGCGTAACCCAGCACGGGAATCGTTCCAACTCGATCAACTCGGTCTGTCTTGGGCGATTTAACCTGGCGGCGCCCATCCCTCTCCAGGTTGGATGTAGTTTAACGTCGTACCCAGGACGCAATTCCACCAGCCATTGCTATTTGACCCATGGTTGTTATTCTGATATTGAGGCAAATCATGATCACTGTCTTATAGTGTCCATTTTTTGTGAGTGCTGAATGCTGCTGAGGGAGGTAGCCTATTTGATTGATTTGCTGAATTGTCCATTCAAGCGCCAAATCTAAAATGGTTGATAGACAGCAAAACGTTTGCAAGCTCACATAGACTTCATCGTTACAGGTGCCCCTGACTTGAAGGGGGGTTTATCTCGAATGACCAACAACAAGCCTAGCCCAAAGAATTGACATTCAGACGCATTTACTGTAAATTGTTGCTGGCAAGACAAATAAGGTCTATCACACAATTGATTTATTTTGTATTTGTAATGGTTTATGGTTTAATTATCATAGTTGGCACAGAGGGGCGGCGCCCTAGCGCCCTCTATTGACCCACCGCCACTGTTAGGAACAGGTGTGTGTGTGTGTGTGTGTGTGTGTGTGTGTGTGTGTGTGTGTGTGTGTGTGTGTGTGTGGTGTATGTAGGCATTTACCAGATACCAGATACCAGATATGTGATGTTAACACACCTGTTCCTGTGCAATATGTACCTTGGTACACGTATGTGAGTGGGTCTGTGTACATCTGTATGTAGTTGTTTGTTTTGTGTGTGTGTGTGTGTGAGAATGTCGCAGGGTTAAGGGGCTGATGGAAATGGTCAAGAGTCGCTGAGCGATGTATGTTCCTCAAAGAAAGATGTCTCACAACAAATGGATGTGTGACTACCGTGTGGCTCATGAATGGTTAGTTTGAGCATCGTCTTTTGTCCTCAAGATAATGATATATTCCTATTTACAGTTATTTCAAATCCAATCTATGGGGTCCAACAGCATCTGTAGAGGTGGATTCACATTCACAGGAACATTAAAGGATTAAATTAAATCTGAGGATATCAGAAATAAACAGGGTTCATATGTTACGGACAAACATTCAATTTACATACAATGACACTACGCTGTGTAGAGCATTTCAATTGACAGGTTAGATGGTTGCTTGCGTTGTTGTTGTTGCTTAGTATTCATGGAAGACAAGAAGCCGTGGATACACAACTGATCCCTGCCTCACCATGGTTCGTTCCAAGCCTAACAAACCCAGTCTGGTGCTAAACCTCATTCACCATATGAATTTTGAATAGACTGCTAATCCTCGTGGATTTACTTGTCACGTTGAAAACAAAATACAAAAAATGTGGAACACGTCAGACCAAATTTGCAATTTATAAAAGCTCTGCGGGTCACATTGTGTGAATGCCAGGGAACACAGTGTTAACGTTAGTCCTTCTACAGTGGCATGCCTACACACTGATATACAGGTTTTTTTTTTTATATGAACCCTTACAGACACTTTTTGGCAGTTAAAGTGTATTCCGGTGGGGCATGAAAACACACAGAATAAGCCCTTCAGACCCTTTTTTTTTTTTTTTTTGGATAATCGAGTATAGAGCTTGTCCCAAGTTGCCCGGAGTAACGCTAACAGCCCAAATGGCTTCCATGTTATTGGCTAGGGGCAGAGCGAACTCTTCCAAATCAAAAAAGCATTTTTTAACCACTAATATTGCTCAAAATAGCACCAAACCTCTGTAGTAGCATGACTAGGGTCCCTACACATAAATCAACTTAGTTAGCATACCGGTAGTTTATAAATAAAGACTGTTTTAAAAGTCTGTGCCTTACTGGTAGGTCCATCTTTCCAGGAAGTCCACACAAGGCGGCTACCGTAAATAATATAATAGACAACAAATTTGACTTAAGCATATCCCCTCTTGATACTTTTAAATTTGTAAATTTTGGGGCAAGCTCTATAGGCTACTCGATGATCAACGTGAAAAAGGGTCTGGAGGGCTTATTTTATGTGTTTTCATGCCCCAAAAGACCATGGGTTTAATTTTCGCCGGGATTACACTTTAGCTAGCACTGGCCCGAGTTTGTGTTCGCGATTTACATTCTTACAGCTACCTGCCTCCAGTAATGTGATTGGGCCAAACTAAAATGATGTCTGATTTGTGAGATTAGGGTTTGACTTACTTCTGACAGAAAGGTTTAGGTTTCGAACACGAATGTCAGCAGAAAACCTGGAGTAGGACAAGATGACCCACTTTACCTGCTGCTTATGACCTACATTTCAACAGTCTTATTATTTGTAAGCTTCTAAGCAATCTTCTAAATGACTGTTTCAGATCAAAAACAATCATGTTTTTGACAAACTATGAGATAAAAAAAAATACATTTTGGGCTGAGAGTTCTAGGATGGAGGGGGGACGTGTTATCCGCATAGTTACGACACACACCACCTTTTTAAAACGTTGTTATGGTGCCATACACCATAACGTTATATTATAAGGGTACGAGAAACCTAACTCTCTCATGGAACCTAACATCAAAATCTAAATCACTGTTTCCCAGAACAACCTCCAGTCATCCGCACATGCACACACACCATGGCCTAATACTATAAAAAATCTGGGTTAAGGCCTCTCTTGGACGCTGCCATCATCATGACTATTGCCCCGACAAAGCTTGACACATCCACGGAGAGGAGGCGGATACCAGAGGCACTTGGTGTCATAAAAACAGCGTAACTATGTTCAGAGCAGGGTGTAATGTTCCAAAACTGGTGGGTGGAAACTGGCAAAGAATTTCACTCTATTTCAGTAACACTGATACAATGTCATATTACTATATTGTAGATCATATAGGACGGATTACCATGTTTAAAGCAATTCACAAACAAAATTACCCTTTACTATTGGTATTACCGTATTCGAATCAGGACAGACAGTGTTGTAAATAATTGTACCACCATGGACACATTACCTTTTCGACAAAGTCAGACTATACTGGTCTATACTTCAGTACTCTGTATAGTAGCAGAATACAGTCTTTGCAGTCTTTTATCATTAATACTTTACATGGTGATCATTATAAACATGTTATTAATGGTACATACAGTGGAGAGCATGATCGCTCCGTCATCCAGGGTAACCTGTTAATAGCATGAATAAATGCAAAACATGGATGTGCTACATACAGTACACACGGTTGTCATATTGAGCACGTATGGTTCATTGATTGCTACAATCCTCCACACGCACAGGTGCACACACAAACACAACACATGCATGCTCGCATTTCACTTGCATGTCCATATACTGTACATACACATATTTTAAATATAGTTCTCTGATCGCTAATGCACCCACTATCAGTCACTATCTGTCTCTCTCTTGCTCTCTCATCGTCATCTCTGTCTCTTTCACTGTTCGATTCCTATATTTTCTTCATTCTGTGTTGTGTTATTGATGTCTAGAGAAAAGCTGGTTGAAAATCTGCTCCCTGCCAATAACAATAATAAACAAGGAGCACAGAAATGGAAAAAGTAATGGAAAACCCTTTTAGCCCTCAATTGACCACTATGCTCCACTAACAGCACCGTCCGATACTCCCATACTAGCACTCTCTGGCATCACAAACAGGGGAATACAATGTTACAATCCCGGTTTACGCAAACAAATGTTGTTTAAGTAACAAACAGAAATGTGTGAAATTTAGATCGATGGCATCTAATGATCATAAGAGATCCACAATTAAACATTCAAATGGCTCGCTGTCTTAAATGTCTTTGCACTTTTCATTTTCATGCAATAATCATAAGAGGCCTTGTGAACACTATTAAGTATTGCCAGAGGACTTGGGTCGGCCAAATGAGTGACCCGTATGAAATTAAATCAGGACTATTAAGAGAAAATATCAAAAAAGCCTCTGGAGGGAGAGGTACTTGAGAAGTTACCTACTGGTACTACCGCTATTATTACTACTAATAGTACTACAAAGCCCTACTACTACTACTACTAGTACAATACTTTCCTTCTATGGCTACTCTAAACTCTGTCCACTTGCTTTTTTTAAACTAGGTCATCTGTAGCGACTCTTAGTTTGATTACATACTTTGATTGTTCTCAGCCTTGTGGCGGAGAACTTCTAAATGACTACATGCTATACTACAGTCCAGCTCTACCAACAGATTCAAAAACTCTTTCGTCCCCCTGGCCATCAGACTGTACAACAGCTCCCAGTAAAGGCAGGGAGGACAACGACAATAGACAATGGACACTTTATTTATATCTGTATTTTGCACATACATTTGCACTGTTTGCAAATGTACGACTACTACTACTACCATTAGTACTATTACGACTAATAGTACGAAGCACAGCCCTGGTGGAGGCCAACACCCACCGGGAACGGAACTGACTGCCGAGAACACGGACACAGCTCTCGCTTTGGAGTAGAGATTGGATGGCCCTGAGGAGAGACCCCCTTATCCCATACTCCCCTTATCCCATACTTCATAATCAAAATGATTAATATCTGATCATAGTTGTTAAAAAAGTCAAAATTCACAACAAATATGATTATATCGTAGGGTTTGTGTTAAACCCCATACTCTGTTGTCCCTGTGAGATACAGTGAAGCATCCCAACATCATAACATTTCCCAGGACTCGATACTTTCCCTATTTACTACTATCCATAAACTATGGAAGGCTTTGTTTATCAAGCCATATGCTTGCTCTGCACACTCCTACACAACTGCAGTCATCTTGCCAGGCTTAATTAAGAAAAAAACACTGCACAACTACAAGAACAAGAATATAACAACAACAATATAACGACACACAATGACACACAAAGTACACACACAAAGTAAAATAACAAGCGGAAAACAAATACTATGAAATGTGCTAACTAGAGCGCAACCTCCGCCAAGGATTCAGTTAGGGGGGAACCAAAAGGCTGCCCTGAGATGAGTCAAATGACACTCCCCCTTGAAGATTCTCAAGAAAAAAGGAAATGGGCAGGTCTTTTGTTTTGGTGGTGTTACGCAAATCTATGGTAAATTATGTCTGAGAAAAGTCTGAGACAATAAAAAAACATCTTGAGTCCGGTCCGTTTATCCAGTGTCTTTACCAATGCCATAAACCCGGCCATGGTCACTGTGTTGATCATATCTTTCACTATGAACGTGGCAAGTTGTTTCCTTCAACTGTTCTCACTCGCATGTCATGTGAGCTGAGGGTAGCGTCGCATACACATGAACCCACGTGTCCTCGTGTTTTCGACTCCGACCCTCTGATTGGTTAGATTGTGTAACATTAAAAAAAGTCTTCTTTTTTTTATCACAGCCTTTGCGATTTGAAAATCGTGTTCTATTACATTGCAATGTCGGTTTGAATTTGGGTAAACGTTCAGCCCTAGTGCCTACCTTGTCGTTCACCAGCAGCTCAATGGGGTTGTTCCCCCACTCAATGAGAACGATCTCGTTAGCCTGGCCAGGCACGCCGTAGGAGAAGGGGGTGCCGATACCAGGGCTGGCGCTGGACTTCAGCCACATGCACACGGTGAAGGCATACATCTCTGGCAGGCTCTTTTTGATGCGGCCAAACAGGTAGTTGGTTCGCAGGGACAGGGACACCTTAAAGTCCTCCGGTGATTTGAAAGCGTTGTTGGCTGTGGAGATGTATTAAACAATAAATACGTCAATACTGGTGTGATATACTGTATGTTGGTTTATGTGAGCCATCGTCGAGGACAAAAATGCTTGTCTCTATTGATGACTGATACAATTAAGTTGTTCTCTGTTTCATATACATCTCTCTAATCTAATTTTAAACATTGTTTGAATAGGTAGCGGCGACGACCACTGTACAGTTTGAAAGTCTCCAGCTGCTCAGGTGGAAGGCGACCATAATGAGAGATAGCTCTGATGATCAGAGTGATTGACAAACAGCGGATTGCACAGGTGGCCAGGGCTATACAAATCACATCAAGGATGAGGATAAAATTATTCATCAGTACTGATTTCAGTATTGATAAATTACAAACTTGCAGTCAAGAAATAGCTTGGCCTTAATCTGCAGAAAATACCCAATGGAAATAGAAGCTACTGGATGGCGGTGATTGAGATGGAATAATCAATGAGTGATCACAGGGGTAAGCGAGGGAGAAAGAAATGTACAAAAAGAAAAATCGGAAAGGAAGTCGAGCAATCACGAACACACACACATCACAGTACACACAAACTCAAATACACACACATACACACACACACACACACACACACACACATACACACACACACACACACACACACACACACACACACGCACACACACCACGTGTCCACACAAACACAAATGCCCTCAAGCATATATAGCTTAAGAGGAAGGAATTATCCCTGACTCCATAGTAACCTTATTGGTGAGAGCTTTTTGGGTCCGCATGTGTAGTGGTTTCTTAGCTGAAACCACTACATACCAGGGCTGTGCTAAGAATAAGATAGTATTCCTCATTATGGTTGAACTGAATTAGCTTAGCACTAGTACCAGCAGTGGAAAGGGCTGTGCTCGTTGTCACCGACAGCACCCATTAGCCATTAGCAGCCAATGCTGAAGCGCCGGCTACAATTTTTCTTTTTTCTTTTTTTTTTGTCACATTGATCCAAAGCAACACACAAGCTCTTGAATGGAGAAATGTGTACAGCCTGGCATAATAGGTGTTCAATGCCTGGACTGTTTAACAAAGGGCAACATTATCAAGTCCTCATTTGTTAACATCTTGTCGTCTTGTCTAAAGCTTTGTTATATCAAACATTAAAACATGGAGACAACAGACCCTGAGGTGGGTGGAAGCAGTGTCCAGTGACTATCCGGACTTCTAATAGGTGTTCCTGTGGGGAAGGCAATTAATTTCAAGTGTTAATTTGGATGTCTTACATCAAAGACATACCCTGAAGTATCAACGTGCCCTTGGATTTTCCTTAAACTAATTAACTACAAATGCTGCTAACAGATTCAACTTTTTTAAAAGTGAGGTGCAGCTCCAAAAAGTAGCCCAGGGAGAGTAAGAAAAAATATAAATATTGAATAGTCAACAGTGTAGGATT
Source organism: Trisopterus minutus (assembly GCA_027122715.1). Taxonomy (NCBI): domain Eukaryota; kingdom Metazoa; phylum Chordata; class Actinopteri; order Gadiformes; family Gadidae; genus Trisopterus; species Trisopterus minutus. Next base: position 10,613,357 of record JAOPUD010000089.1, read on the forward strand.
GTACGCTTGTATAAAAAACACAGCTAATTAGTGTCTTAACAGGCTCCAATTTTTTAGCATTACAAACTCAATTTCAGTTTCAATCTTGATGCATGATGGATAGATAACATCCACAACGATGATGATTTTCCAGCTGTTGAGAGAAAGTTCTCAGAATGCGTATGGGTACTTTAATTGAAAAAAACAAACTTTAATCTGATTGCATTCATTAATATTATATTTATTTTATATATCTCAAGTTCGACATGCTCAAAAGAAAAATTGGTATTGGCAACCTTGTAGTAAAATGAGGGATGCAATGGATCGGCCAGAATTAACCATAAGTGGCGCTATAATAAGCACTTGAAGTTCAACATTCTCAACAGGCTGCCATTTCCATTAGGAAAGTCTAATATGAGCTGCTTTCACATATGGACGTACAACGCTATTCTCCCACTATTCTCCCGACAGGCCATATATGAGAATCACATATCCTGACGGACCTCCTGAAAAAAGTCTACCCCTGAGGTAGTATTTTAGCCACGGAAATGTTAATGACCTTTTATGTGAATGAGCAGTAGAATGTCAGCAGTTCACACCAGTTGAGTGGGCGTGTTGATGACACTTCGGTCTCATGTCATTGAGCGGCACCCGCACCCTAAACGATAATCAGCCTGTTGTTCGCTGAAAATATTTAAATGTAGCACTGCTTTTCAGAGTCATTCGTGGTGTATGCTAAATGATAGGTCTTATTGTAACCCTCAAAGTACACATCATACAATTAATAGCAATAGATGAGTTCACATATTATGTTACACCCTTCCTGCTGTCGGCTCCCAGACCGTAGTCGAAGAGCACAGGGAAGACGTTCCCTCCAGAATCAATGTTCTCTCGGGGGTACCACCCTTCACTTAGACCGGCAGTCGGTCTGCTTATAGGTCAGAATATGGTCGGAATGAAGCAGCCACTGATTCTTGACAGACTGGGTACTTCATTCTTAGTTTCACTAACTTTACAGTACACGTTTTACACAACCAGACTTGTTCATTACTTCACTAACCTGACACACACGCTCAACTCTCCTTGCTTGTCCACTCACTCACACACACACTGCCATTCTCGCGCACACACATACGCTACTCTCGTAACAATTATTAATGACAACAGTTAGCTGAGCATTATGGAGTCCCGTCCTTCCACTCCCTGTTTTCTCAGTTAAACAAAGAAATAAACTACATTTGTCCCAGTTTTTGTTAGATGTGAAATTAATCAAAAAAAGACGTTGTGGATGCAACGGAATATATGATGCATCGCTGCAGCAACATTTAAGATGATCGTGATGAGTTCTGACCGTTCTGCCTCCGTGCTGTCTGCGGTCAAACGAAAACAAACCTCGACCCTACGTCATATCCCGCCCCTTGCAAGCCCGCCCCCCTATCTATCCCCCAATTCTACTGATGATGAAGTGTGAATAACCCTCACAGTCAAATCTCCTGATCCACAAATGTGTAGAAAAGACGGAGGACATCGCTATGAAAATGCCTATGAATAACCTTTGTATAGATGCACCATTCGTCATGATGAACAACTTTCAAGGTGCAACCCATATGGTCCGACCATTTCCATTTTATGCAATGGCCACAACTGAAACTAACTCAAAAACTACTTTGATGCCGGAGTTGGCACAAACTTGGCACACATGTCCCAGGTGACTGTCAGACTATATGGTCTTAAACTCATAGCAATAAGCCCAAAGACAGCGGATATATACAATTTAAAGTAAATTAAAACTGCAAGCAGTGATGAACGGGACCGAGCACCCACGCAACTCGGGCACCCGCACAACTCGGGAAAGCTACGACTGCCTGGCAGTGTTGCGGCCGTCTACCCTGCCACCGCCTCGTCGCTGGTTGTCCAGCGGCTGCATTGTCTTCTCTTGGAATGAGCGGTGAAAGTCTAAAAACGTGACGTGTTCAGGGCGGCACTGTCATCAAACGTGAGCAGTTTGGACCAGATCAGACAATGTATACTGACGTTATAAGAGTTTGCAGTTTAGTGGCGAAGGTTGAAATTCATTCGTGTTCATGGCGCCGCCCTGGCCACGCCCTTTAACTTATGTAAGACCTTTTAATAACATTTCATTGTTGAGGCCTTTAAAACAGGATCAACGGTGTAGGAGGAGTTTGTCAAAGTACACTGCATGCAAAAATGGGCAAAAAACTGCTAAAATGTCACATAAAATGGGCAATGGCTGTCTTCCTGTTGGGTTTAGGATTTGGGTCCAGGAGACTTACTGTATTTGTACATCTCTACAGGTTCTATGTACGTACAAAGTTTCATGCATGGACGTCAAAGCTAAAGGTGATCAATCTCTGTTAATGTCTTTTAGAATGAGCGGTAAAAGTGTGAAGACGTGACATTTGCATTCGCCAGTAGGTGGCGCTCTGACTGCGAGTCAATATCGCAGTGCAGATGTGTTAAGGGCAACACTCTCATTGAACGTGAGCAGTTTTTATCATATCAGACAATGTACACAGAAGTTATAACTGTGCATTTTAGTGGCGAAACTGCAAATTTCTTGGCTCTGCCCTGGCCACGCCCTTTGACTTTAGGTCAAAGGGGTTTCGAACAACCTCAGAGAGTTTTGCAATAATTGGCTCAACGGTGTAGGAGGAGTTCGTTGAAATACATACTCGACAAAAGTGAAAAAATTGGCCAAAATGGCCAAAAAGGCACAAAATGGCGGATTTGCTGTAGCGCCCCGGAGTGGTTGATTAATTGAAAATTGTAGGGTATGTTCCGGGTAGATATGTGAGCATGTTGTAGAGGTTTTGTGTCGATTAGGTTAAAGCTTATGGAGTTATGGCTATTAATTTCCAGAGCTCCACCTCTTTTGTGTTAATTGGCTAATAGCTTCAGAGGGGAACAATATTTTGCCAACCTTTTGATAGAGCAAGTTGGGGTATTGATGATAGCTAGAAAATTGGGAGCGAATCGGATGTACGCTGTAGGAGGAGTGTGCTAAAACGTGTTTTTCACAAAATTCAAAATGGCAGAAAAATGTTCCAGACGGACATTAGTATTCCCAATGGCAATTTTCTAGAGCACACTTGCCCGCAAATATGTGCAAAAGTCATTTGGAGTTAGGGTGTGTGTCGTACCGCGTAAAAGCTGTAGGTGGCGCTAGTGAGCGTTTTTGAATGTGAAATGTCAGAAATGTGACAATTTCATACATTTTTCGGCAGTCCGAATGTGCCGCAAGAATTTTATTAATTTTGGGGTATGGGAAGGCCCCCCAAAAGGCATTTGAACTCGCGTAATAATAGCAAAGAATAAACATTACAAATACAATAGGGACTTCACCCGACTATGTCGGCTCAGTCCCTAAATATATGCATATTCCCGATGTTTAAACAGCTATAACTTTGCATTAAAACCATGTAGGCTTGGCTGTCAAAGACGTCTACTCAGAGAAGATTCCATAGTATACCCATGCTAAAATTTAATTATCTGAAAAAGTTGGATGCATTGGTTTGAAGTTCGCTTAAACAAACCGAGGCCTCTCTCCAACACAGGATGGGCCTTAAAGGTCCCATGGCATGAAAAGATCACTTTATGAAGTTTTAAAGGGGTAGTTCGGGATTTTGGACATCGGACCTCATTTACAAGTGAGTCAGTGTGTTATATATCATTGGCGACCGTTTAACACTTTACATTCCTTCTAGTTGCAGAAATCGCTTGTGCTAGGCTTGCGCAAGTCGAGGGGATCTGCTAGCCTGCCAATAAAAAGTTTTACCCACTCCACAGTACATCCGAGGGGAACCAATTACAACGCCAGACTGTCTATGTAAATTTCTGTGTTGATAGAATAATGTGAGAAATAAACGTACCCTTGCATCGCATTGCATTTAGGTTATAATCCCTTTAGTTGGAAGCAGGCTACGGCAGCGGCGGACTGATATTACCTGGAGTGTGCTTCTCTGTTTACCTTTACCAGAAATTAGTCCCCCAAAATGTAATGTGATCATTGCGATACAAGGATAGTTTTATTTCTAATATTATTCTATCAACACAGACATTTACATTGATTTCCGGGCATTATAATTTTGACTCGGTTTGCCTCGGGTGTACTTTGGAGTGGGTAAAACTGTATTAGCAGGCTAGCAGATCCCCTTGACTTGCGCTAGCCTAGCACCAGCGATTTCTGCAACTAGAAGGACTGAATTAAAAGTGTTGCAAACGGTCTTCAATGATAAATAACACACTGGCTCACTTGGAAACTGGGTTTATCTCGGCCATGGTTGAGAAAGAATTGGGGGGGAAAGGAAGTTTGGCTTTGACTCCCTGAAGTCCAGATTGAACCGCGACATGGAGGAAAAAGGAATTGTTGCCCATGATTGTTGCCCGGCGGGGCTCCGGTGGGAGACAATCCCGGGCAACAATTGCGGGCAACAATCCCTTTCTCCTCCGGTGGCTGCGGCAGTGGGTGGGCTCCGGCGGTGGCGGGGCTCCGGAGGCAGTCTCATTGTGAGTCTCGTTGTGGAAGTACCCTGAGTCTGCAAATGGCAGCAATCCCTTTCTCCTCCATGTCGAGGTTCAGTCTGTAATTCAGATTGACGTGGAAGTGGAAGCAGTCCTTTGAGATTCAGAATATCATCCGGACGCGCACACAGCTTTTGGCCATGATAATATGTATTATATTATATAGATATAGTGTTCTGGAATATTTTACAGAGCACAGCCAAAAGCTGTGTGCACCTCCGGATGATATTATGAATCCGAGCCATTGCAATACATCCACTGTAAACATTAGCGCATGGTACTGTGGCTGCAAGCTGCTCAGGGCCACACCCCCCCCTCCACCTTGCCCACCTCTCTCCTCCTCATTAGAATTTAAAGCTACAGACACAGAAACGGCATGTTTGTGTAAAGCTCATTGTGGGACTGGCTCATAGCGGCTGTAATTCTGCACCAAGGTTGAATTTCGGGAATGAGGCCTTAAAGTTGTACACACATCATTGTCAATGATGTGTGTACCCCTTTAAGGCTTTACAGGCTTGAAAATGTATACTTTATAAATATTGTGGGTGATTATTTTGATATGTTTACTTCGAGTAAACCAGTTTATAAGACACACAATTGCCATAATACTATACATACCAACTCACTATATCTGCCACATATGGAAGACTTTACTATGATGAATTCATCAGGCCGTGGCCACCATACTCGCCACTATCCCCTTATCGTTGCTTGCAATTACAATATTGTAATTGTAATTGCAATTTAGATTTATACAGACAAATTTAACAAATATAAATCGGTTCTGAATCTAATTCTGAATCCGAATTTCAAGCTGCATTTGAAATTGAATCAGAAGCAGAATCTGGATCTGAATCCTTACTTCTCTCCAGCTCAGTGATGCGCTCCAGCAGGGAGTTGAGCGTGCTTTCTGTGCGCTGGCGGTGGTCAGCCGTCTCGTTCAGGAGCTGACTCTTTTCCTCCTCCAGCTCAGCCACCTTTCTCAGCAGCTGGCCTTCTAACACCTCCAGCCGCTGGCGGAGCAGCTCTCGCAGTTCTGTGGGCAGGGGGGCCAGGGGGGGCAGGGCCGCCACAGGACCACCGCCACCTCCACCTCCGCCACCGCCACCATTGGTCAATGATAGGTTAGTGCCAGGGAGACGCAGCTGCTGCTGTTGCTGCTAGGTTGAGAGGAGGAAGGGGGAGAAAGGATCTTAGCGACTGGAGATCGACCAATAGAATAACAGAAAAACAGACAGGTGGATAGAAAAGCAGGTAGAGGGTGCTGTGTGTTATTGACTATATCCTTGCAGCTCTTCCCTCCTTCTAACAAAACAATAACAACAAAAACAAAGCAATAGCTGGAATATTTAACAGAAAGGATATCCCTCTCCGGAAGTCCTTCCCCCTCTCTCACTTCTCCCCCCTGAATTAATGGAACTGTAACAGATATGGAAGTCCCTCCCTCTCCGTCGACATTTGCAACATCTAAACATTCAAAGGAGGCATAAGGGGAGGTTGTAGACCAACAAAATAACAGAACCACAGACCTGTAGATCTATAAAACAGAAGCAGCCAGATAGAAAGGTAGCATACTAAAATAGTAGGTAGTACAGTCATATAAAACAAACTGGAAGGCAGAAGCTCAAGCAGGCAGAAGAAGATAAAAAATAGAAAATGGAAGAATGATTCAGATAGACCTTCTGACAGACAGACAGAGAGGGAATATAAGTGTAGCATTAAATAGTGTGCGTTTGTGTAAGAGACAGAAAATGAGAGCTGTGATGGAACGAAGAGACACTGACAATTGCAGCCATGTGATCCTCTTAGGTCGCGTTCCATTCAGTCCCTGTGGAGACCTAGACCTACATACCCCTCCTCCTAAATGGAATGGCATCCTTCCTTCAAACCACTCAAGTTGTATAATAATGTCATATCAACACTACAGAGTAGCTCCAATTGAATGTATACATGTGGTCCTGAAGGAGATACTTTTGTCCAAACATAAACGTATCAAATTGCTCTTTAAAAGAAGCAGGTCCCCTGGCTTGATGGGATATAGGTCCTTAATATAGGATTGATATTTTTTTGATCCGCGTTTGGTGGCGTTTTATTTTATTTTATTTATATGATATATTTACATTACATTATACTATCCGCAATGAGTGAGCATAGGCAATGTCGTTGACACAAATGCTCTAATCAGGTCTACCACTCATTATCACTTTCCAAAAGTCCATTCAGGTTCTTCATACGTCGAACCTCCACCTTGTGCCGCCTCAAACACTTCGTGACACTCGACGATGATTAATCTCGCCTGACACAATGGAACCTGCTGAATAATCCAGATGGCACTGATCCAAACGCCATCTGTCACTCTCTCACTCTCTCTCTGCTCTATCTGTAGGCCTGGCGAAGCCAAACTCCACAAGGTCTTCACTCTGAATTCCATCTGAATGCTGCCAAATGGATGTTTACTGATGGATCGAGAGAGAGAGAGAACGAGAGAGAGCCTGGCTGTATCGACCTTCCAACAATCGTTATATGGTAAGCACATGAAGATCAATGGGGACGACATCAATAAGGCACGGGAAAATATGGCTTCCATATTCCAGTGGACAGCTGCAATACATCCTTCATTTGATCAAGATGGGGGGGGGGGGTATTAAGGCATTCAATCATGCATAATTGTGGGTGAAGCAAGGGGAAGGGATGGAGCATGATGGAGAGAAGCCTGTGTGTGGAACACAGTGGAAAGAGACAGAGAGATTGTTGTGGAATTTAAAGGTCCACTACGCAGTTATTAGTGAGATGAACTTGACCACTTAATATAAAATATAAAAGTATAAAAATATTGATTCTGCAGAGAAGAAACAAGAGCGTCCGCAAGTGGTAGATATAGATATAAATATAGAGCATAGACTATAGAGTATATGTGTGTGTGTGTGTGTGTGTGAGAGAGAGTGATAGATATAGAGTGTATGTGCCAATGTGTTTGTCTGTCTATATGGAAGAGAGAGAGAGAGAGAGAGAGAGAGAGAGAGAGAGAGAGAGAGAGAGAGAGAGAGAGAGAGGGAGAGAGAGAGAG
>JAOPUD010000089.1:10691851-10711456 GCA_027122715.1 Trisopterus minutus
TTGGATTTGCAAACAAAACTTGCTCTCAAATCTATTTTTTGATTGCAATAATAAAGACACAAATCTACCTCCATATAGGAACGTTTAGTTATAGGAACTACAAAAAGTACTGCCGGTGCGAAAGCGCCTTAAGTCACTTTATGTTTTAGTACTTTTGTGAGACCTTCCATGTACATATTATATGTTACATGTGGCAATAATTTTGTAAATTATTTAGATTGAGAAAAAAATGACAACTTGCTGTATGTAGTGTGTGTTGTGGTTGGATTTGTGGGGCCTTTCCACTCTCTGGACTTGCGGAAGATTACCTTAAAGAAAGCTTTTCCTGCAGATGTTGTAGCTCCCTGTCATTGTAGGCTAATGCATGATCGCCAGGTACCACCTACAATTCAAAGTCAATGATCCATTTCAAAGAATTATTGTGGGGTGTGACCGAGACCTGCGGCTGCCTAACCAACATGTTACACACAATGCCGTCAGGAATCTTTCACACTGGGTGTAAGACTCCACGACTAACAAAGCATCCTTACAGGTGTGATCCTTAAGGTCCACGTTGGCCCAACAATGGAGCAGCCTGTAAGGACTGACCCAGGCTACACCCTGCATACGGTGGCCGGTCCTCAGTGATAGGCTGCGGAGGAATGACCACTCATAATAACCTCATTTTCCACCTCGTCTTCTATGGGAAGTTCATGCAAAGGAAGTTTGCTTTCAGACAAAGACTAGCATCTTCTCAGCATGGCGATGCAGCTATCCAAGAAGGGCGTGGCTAAGCAGCCAGGAGGCGGGACTCCTGCACTCCAGAACGTCCCACTTCACAGTCTGCGGTCGGGCTGTAGCGGGGGGAATAAACATGAGGGGTTTTCACAGTAGACGGAGTAACTCTCCCTGGTTCAGAATTAGATTTATTTTTACTCAGCAGGCTTTAAACATGGATAAAAACAGTATGTAACACACTAAAGGAAAGGAAACAAAACAGCCTACTATGACCCCTTTAAAGGAAGAGCTCCCTGTGAGTCTGCCTCTCTCTACTTAGACAGAGGAGGATTGGGTACTGTGTGAAGGCTTTGAGCTTACTTCTTTTATCAGCCCAACTAAACTAAAGGTGTGCTCCTCCTTCTCCTCCTCTCCCTCCCTGCGTCTCGCTCTCTTGTTTTCCTCCACTGAGGTGGAGGCCCTCGTGTAACCAGGCCTTCCACACGCTCTCAGGGTGGACTCTGAGTCAGCTCAGATGATCAGGAGCTACCCTTTCACACATGCAACACACAGCAGGAGATAAGCCCCATCAGACGTGTTCACAGATATGGAGATACTCTGTACCCTGTGGGCGAGGGACGGCACCTCGGAGAGCAGCAGGCAGAGCGTAGCGCAGAAGGTGTCCAGAGGTAGCTGCAATGTTCTGTTTCCGGAGGATTCAGGTTCAGAGTTTCGGTGCAGACTGCTGCATGGTGGTTGGAAGTATAATAATGTCCACAAAAGCGTAGCAAAAAGGTGTAGCACAGAACTCAGGGCCCTATACAGAAGCAGCCTATGAGGGCCCTTCCTCTCTTCATCTCAAGCACACTTAAAAAAACGTTATACAAATATTTGGGAAACAATTGTAGACATCTACGTTGTCTGACTTCCTCAGTCTGGCTGTTTCTGAACTAAGGGCCATGTGTTTCATGATGTTAAGTGTTATTATAAATTTGCTTATTTTATTTATTTGATAGATGTCATATGACATTATATGCTGATAAAATAATAATTAATTCATGATATTGATTAATTCATGTTATACAATGCAATTACGCTCCAGGCTATATTCCTCGCTGACTGCTCAATCTAAACAACTGCTGACATTAGCTTAAATCATTCTTAAACAAAGAAAGAAATCAATTAGGAGCTGTTTTCCCTCAGCTTGCTTTTTTCTCTTCCTTTCTTTCTTTTCTTTTTTGTGACCCCGATTTCCATTTCTTGGGAACAACATGAATATCATGGTGTAAATCCAGCATTAGCAGTCACTCAACTCATGATCAGCTGCATTACTGTTTTGGGGAATCCTCATGCAGGGGTGGACTAAACCATTCTGCACCTTCTGTAAGGGGTTTAAATTTTAATATACAAAGCTCAGTAACTCAAACGTTTCCCTTAGACAATTAAAAATTACTTAAGATATGGATTACAAAAAAAAGATGTGCTGCTTACTTCTAATGAATAATACATACTATAATTATACTATAGTTATCGCTCACTAACTTTTACCTTACTATTTCATCCCTTTGATGCAGACTCAAAGATAGTTTGTATCAAAATAGGCTTTAGTTAAATTCCTCAAGACAAAATGCAAATAATGGCAAGGCACCGAAAAACTGTCAGACTATTCAAAAGCTACACAAAAAGGGTAATGATCACTAAGTAAGCCACCGATTAGACCGGGTTAGCTACAGGACATGACAGGGTGTTCAGACAACGGGCACGCCAAACGGAGGGCTTTGATACACATGAGGAAAACCCTCACATCAACTCGATGCAACACAATCAAGGTAAATGAGGTTAAAGAAAGATAAGAAAAAAGAATGAAAGAAAAAAAGAATGCTGAAACACAGGAATGCGCTCTTCTGCAATTCTTCCCAAATCATGGCACCCCTTCACAGTGATTTATTTTCCATTGCACCCATACAAACTAAAATGAATGCTTTCAAAAAACCCTTTAAATGTATGTTTAAATGTAGCATGAATCGTGCACGTGTCTGCTGTCCGCTTCCCCTTTAGACTCCTGGCCTGTGACCTGCTGGATCTCTGGGGTCTCCCTCATCAACCAGGACACCCTGCTCACCGGACAAGAATGTGCACCTCTGCCGGCGTTTTGTTGCTCTTAGATGGATTGTGACAGTAGATGTGTGGAGGGTCCAGCTCTCCCACACGCATAGGCTCTCTCTCTGTCTTTGTATGCACAGATATGGGAAATGTATTTGCGTGCACATGCATGTATGTGTGTGCACGTGTCAATGCTGTCAGGCTCTCTGGAAACCCAAAGCGGTTGCAGAGGAACCCAGTGGGCCGAGCCATCAGAGGTAGAATGGGGTCAGATTGGCCTTTCAACCCTAATCTTCCAGTCACAGCTAAACCCCGCCTGCTGCTTCACAATACCGCTCCATTTAAAACTGAACAATAGTTCACTTCCAGATTTGTGTGTGTGTGTGTGTGTGTGTGTGTGTGTGTGTGTGTGTGTGTGTGTGTGTGTGTGTGTGAGTGTTCATAATTACGACAGGACACATGTCTGCTTGTTGGCACTTATGCATGTGTCCGCTTGCACACATATGTGGTGTTTATGTAGCATGTGTGTAGCTTGTAGCATGTGTGTAGCCTGCAGCCTGTGTGGCATCACATAATATCGTGCTCAGATGATCCAAACTGTGGCTAGCTCTGTAGCGCTGTGTGTGCATGCAAGCGTGTGGCTTGTGTGTATTGTTGCCTGGGTGCAGTTCTGAAATCTCTTCCCAGCGCTCCAATTCTTGGCACTGAATGGGGCTTGTTGGCATTGGAAATGAGAGGAAGAAAGGAGCGATCAATGCTTAAACCATTATTGTACGAGCCGTATGTGCAGCAGTCGGCCCATTTTAGCAATTTGGCAGTGGGCCATGCCTGCATATGGAATGATTTGATCAATAGCCTTGCAGCTTTATAAAGAGGAGTAAATTATATGATCAATGTTGCCTCAGTGTTGTGCCTGTGTTACCATGGCTGTGTGTGCACCCTTGTGTTTATATCTGTGTCTGAGGGAATCTGTTTGTGTGTACGGGAATATGTGCATGACTTTCTGTGTTCCGGTGTGTGTGTCTGTGTGTTTGGATATAAACTCCCAGCATGTATGCACACACACTATCATCCACATATTTATGCTGTGCTATCATTGCTCAATTTTGTTCCTTGCTAAACAAAGGTCTTCTTCCTCCAGCCCTTTGTGTCCTCCTCACAGGCTCCCGGCGGTAATTTGCCCTATTTTGAAGGTGGAAGCAGGCAGGGATATCAAATGGCAGAGATGAAAATAGAATGAATGGGGAGTAGGGGAGATGGGCTAAATTATTGATATGTATCATGGTGCATAAGAACACAGAACACGCCAAACCATCTTCTAGTCTATTCACCTTTCCACACACAGTCTATCATTCCACTGACTCTCATATTCACATCCTGGAACACAGACATTCAAGCATGCGTACAAGTGTCCACGTTGGTACATATACTAACACATACACACAGGCAGGGTGGAGAACACACAAAACATCAACCTAATAACCTGTGTAATGCATCATATCATATAGTTTACCGTGCACACAATGTGCTGCATACGTAGGCAACATAGAGAAATACGCACACACACACACACACACACACACACACACACACACACACACACACTCAAACTCTATGTCTCTGTCTCTCTCTCTTAGCCACTTCTGCCCATGATGTGAATAATTCAGTGGAGATGGTGTACCTCTGGCTGCTGTGGACAGCGGGCCAACTGATCTGCTATGTATCTGACACAGAGATGGAGAGAGAGAGACAAAGACAGAGAGAGAGAGTGAGATGAGAAAAGACAGAGCGAGAAGAAATGGCCACAAAGGACAGGAAGTAAGGGTTAGAGAAGTCTGCCACATCAATAATGACATAAACAGGAGCTTTAGTCATCAACCTGCTATTTTAACACAATTTGAGGTGGTTCAACACATCTAGTTCGATCTAAGTGACTTGCATATTGGAGATCATTGGAATAGAAGGATGATTAGGAAACACATAGCATTATAGGTATTGGGAAGTGCTCTGTTAAAATGACTTCTGTAAGTAATCAGCTCAGGTAGCAGTAATCACACGTTATTAACTTACTTCCTGTACAGTGCAGGGTGGCAATGACTAACAACACTGATTAATGCAAGAAGAGGCTATTTTCCATCAGGTTCATTTAACATTGAGCAAAACCAACGTTGGTTCATGTAAATTTGCTAAATAAACAATTTATTAGCAAATAACAAATATTGCTAAACATATCTTCTCCATCACAATGAGTAGAAGATGGTTCCTGTTGCACCACAGTCCGCCCCAGGACCCGGTCCGGCCGGGCCCAGACAGGTACCACCTGGAGGCCTGCCCTGTAGCACTCTGTGGTGTAGGGGGAAGAAAAAGAAAAGAAGAAAAAGAAAAAGGCAACACACACCCACCCACCCACACACACAACCACACTCACACACACACACACACACACACACGCACGCACGCACGCACACACGCACGCGCTCACACACACACACACACACACACACACACACACGCACATACATTACATACACACATAAACAAACACCGAAGCACATACAGTATAAGTAAGGATGTACTCTTCTTCCCACTATTTTGTCAGTTGAAGCGGAAATAGGTTCCACCTCGTTGCTCCGTCTCTGTCTCCTGGACCTCCTCTGCGCTCCATCTCTCTACTTTGTGTTACTTGTCTCCATTCCAATCATGGCTTGGCTGGCTGATCACTGAGTCACTTTTGAAACAGAACGGACATGGCAGCCTGAGTCAGCCTGAGTCAGCCAGGACAGCGAGCCGAGTGCAGATTAGTCACCTCCCTGGAGAGGTGCTGACGCATCCGTGAACGGGGAAAGAGTGATGCACCGGGGTGTCTGGCTGTGGCTCCGTTTGGGATTACAGACACTCCTGAGTGTGTTACCAAAATGATGTGTGTGTGTGTGTGTGTGTGTGTGTGTGTGTGTGTGTGTGTGTGTGTGTGTGTGTTCTGTACACACAGTTCCATACGTACAGTTCTATACAAAGGAAAGACAATCTCCCATTGTTTCTGCCAGTCTGCTTCTATCTGACTCAGAATCAGAAGTCATGATTGTCCATGTGAAAATACATACAGGAATTTTACAATACAACTGTCAGTATCAACAGCTTGAAATAAGATGCAAACATTATATACAAAAGCAGTGTTTCCCCCAAATGACCCAGAACTGTAAGTCCCAGGAACTCCATTCAAAGGAACTAGAAGGTTCCTTCTTCCCCTGGTTGTTTTCGTTTCCATCGCAGTCTAAAAACCGACAAAGGTTTGGCCAATTAAGGTCAGTTTACATCACGCATAAAACGAATAAAGGGCCTGAAAAAGTAAGAAATACTGAGAGAATGGGACCATCAAAATCAGGTCAACTGTTTATTATATCAGTTACAGCGTGGATATGCAGCTTTTTCCAATAATAATCACGCCACTGAAAAGGACGGATCGATTCAATCCTCAAACTCATAGCTCATCCGCTCTGTACTTTATCAAAATATCCTGGAGGATACAACTATTATGGAGTTTGACTTTTAATCCAAGTGTAAAACAGTGCAGCGAAGGTCAGTTTGTGGATGAGGGGGATTAAGATAAATTGGTGTGTATTCCTTAGCACATCCATGCTTTTGAGAAGTTCATTTTTTGAGGTTGCTTTCCTGTTCAATAACTAAAAGTAGGCTATCGCTCTTTCGGAGGAAGTTGGCATCCAACAAGAGACTGTTGCGATACAACCACACACCATCATGTTGTCAAAGGTAACCGATATTCATGCCCCACAGTGGAAGTAAACGTTAGCTTGTAGTGTTGAACACTACCGAGATGAATGATGAACACATGCATACATACATAACGGAGACCGAGAATGATAGATATATGAATAGTTTACCTCTGTGGATGCAATAAGATCACAGAGATTCAGCAGCGGGTAAAAAGTAATTGCAGTGCACAGTAGTGATGGGTCGTTTGCGATCGAATCAGTTCAAAGGAACAAGTCTTTAACAAGAACCAACCTGGGGTTTGTTTTCCAAAAGCATAGTTGCTAACTTTCTTAGCAACCTACCTCTTAGGGACTCGACAGTTAATAGGAAAGTGTTCCCCAAAACCATTTCACCTACAAAGTAAGCTCATAGTATGGAGAAAGTTATTAAACTCCATAGTACTAGCAAGGTAAGGCTTCCTGACTGTTTCCCAACATTATAGTCTGGCTGAGTCCTTATTACCCACATGGTAAAAAGGGAAATTATTTACAATGGCTCTAGGCCTGTTGTAGGTACATATTATGCCACATGCTTCCTGGATATTCATGGTCACATGACCGATATCAGTCTTCTTTGTCTTTTTTACGCAATTAGCATTCCGAGTTAGTGCAGTACCGCCTCCAAATGTTACGGAGTGGAACATCACTGGACATTTAATGGCTCACAAATATTTTCTTTAACAACCCTGTTACTTTTACATATTTGATAAGATTATGGGCAGTGGGTTATAGAGAAGTGAATTCAGTCAATTTAAAATGAAATAAAAAAGTATTAAGAAACATGCATCCACTGCAGCGAAAACACAAGATGCTTCCCCTCTGTCAAAATGAATAGGCTATCAAAATATTGTAGGAGGGAAATATACAGCCTAGGTACTGTTAAGAGATCAACAGACTTCAAACATCAAATGCTAAATGCTAACTTCCTGACTGACCGACTCCCACTCGATGACCCACTGTTCACTGTGTTAAGTTAGCAGAGTGGTGAAGAGGGACTGGTCTGGACAACAACATCCTGATTCCCAACATGAAGCGCCCCTCCGCTGAAAGGAACTTAGTTGTAATGTTGTGTGTTGATTGATGACCGTTTGCACGATCGTTTGAGAACAAGAAAGGAGAGTCTGACTGACTCAGCTGAAAACCGTGCATTCCATAGCTGCTTTCACATATAGACGTACAACCGTCTATTCTCTGTCTATTCTACCGACGTGCCGTATATGTGAATGACATATCCTGATGTTGGACCTCCTGAAAAAATACTACCCCCGAGGTAGTATTTTCTCCAGCAGAAATGCTAATTACCTTATATGTGAATGAGCAGTAGGATGTCATCATTTCACACCAGTAGAGTGGGAGTGTTGATGACGCTTCGGTCTACGTTTGCATATCATTAAGTGGCACCCGCACCCTAATCGATAATCAGCATATTGCCTTTTGTTCGCTGAATGGTTTAAAAATTATTTTCATGTGGCACTGCTTTTCAGAGTCGTGGTGAATGCTTAATGATAGGTCTTATCGTAACCATCAAAGTACACATCATACAATAAATTACAATACATAAGTTCACAGCTGCACTCGTATATAGATTGACTGGTTCATTATTTTTATTATTATGTTACACCTTTCCTGCTGTCGGCTCCCAGACCAGAGTCGAGGAGCACAGGAGCGACGTTCCGTCCAGGGTCGATGTTCTCTTGGGAGTAACGGCAGTGGGTCTGCTTATAGGTTTGAATATGGTCGGAATGAATGAATTTGCTTGGATGTCACTAGGGGTCATCCAATGATGACCCCTAGTGAATGATTCTTCTTTGCGAATTGACAGACGCAAACTGAACCAAGGAAAATAATCATGAAATCCATGACTGATGCACAGTGCACCAGTGGGGGAGGCGCTAGGAGAGGCTGTCCCCTGAAGGGGAGAGGCTGTGGGGGTGAGGGGTGTCTGGGTGGGGCGGGAACCACAAGGTCTGCTGGAGGGCAGGGGTCTTTGTGCCGCCCTCTTCATAGCCCACCTCACAGTCCTACCATGACCTGAGGTCTCTGAGGCCCGGGTCACACCACAGAGACATTGAGATTCTGCAACCATCGAGATTGAAAAACTTGTGTATTTACATGAAAGGCAGAACACACTCAGCCAGTTTACACATAGGGACAGATTGCAACAGATTCAGGCGTGATATCCGCATGCACCAACAGGTCTCAGCTTTGTTCCACGGGGGTTTTCACAAGCGATTATTTAGCAACCGTAGAGTGTTTGTTAACATGGTGTTGGACGATGCAGCAAATCATGCAAGGTCCAGGACTTAGTAGAGTAGTAGAGTAGAACCATGAGAAAAGCAAGGCAAGGCAATGTTTCAGATGCATCTGCATGTTAGACCCCGCATCCACCAACCTTTGGATGACCCCTAGTGACATCCAAGCAACTTCTCCTTCCTTCTTAAATAGAGAAAACATCTCTCTTTGCATCTCACAACGCTTTTCAATTGCAATAAGAAGAAAGGTTCAGAACTGATCTCCACAAAGCTGCACTGAGAGGTCAGAGGAGGCAGCCAGTCACTTCTCCCCAGTACGGACCCCCCTCTACTGTCTGGCCTGGGAGAAGGACACAGTCCCCTCATAACTGTAGAGGGGGAACCAGTTCTGAGGGGCCCGGCTTCACATTCTGACCCCTGCCTGTCAGGGAGCTGGAACGCCACCATCAGGTGTAAAACGGCAGTTTGTGTTTTAATCCAGTGTGTTGTATAAATTAAATTGTCATGCACTGAAAAAAAGGGCGAGAATACAGAAAGTGTTTGTGTTTGTGATAACAGCAAGTAATTATTAGCCAACTTTCAATGGTATCTGTTTTTTTAGTAGGGTGAGGCACGTGTTGGTTTGTAGGTTACTAGCTGCTGAATTAACCTCATTTTTTTGCTGTCAGAGGTTTATTTGGGCGGAGGGCACACAGACATGCTCAGGTCAACGGTAGGCTATCCAGAGCGATGTCAGTAGGAGTGTATGTACCTGCAAATACATTAACTTAGCGTATTATTAACTAGCAGCAGAGCTAACGTTAGCATCCATGCCACTGGTGCCAAATTCACAGGTGTGTTTATAAAAAAAATGAACTCACTGCTTTCAGACGGTTTGGGGTTGGCGTCGATCGATTCATAATTGACTCGTTGGACTTTGGACTTTTTTTAACATAACATGCGGTTCTGCTCGTGTGTGTGTGTGTGTGTGTTTCAGGAGCAGAGGCCTGTCGTTGGCTTTGGACTGTTTTTAACGTAACATGCGGTTCTGCTCGTTTGTTTGTGTTGGTGTGCAGGAGAGAATGCAAATGCGCAAAGTAACGCAGAAGACACTGTAACATGCAAAACAATAAAAAAAAACACTAAATCAACAATACATAACATAGCACATGTTGTATATCTGAAGTGACTGTAGATGTATAATTTCTCTGCCATTTTGTGAGTAAGAAGTGTTTTTTTTCCTGTATTTTTGCTGCAGATTGCCTTCAGACCCAGTACTATAACTACCTCCTCTGTGGGTCAAGTTCTGTGTTGGTGAGTAATATATCTTCACTCCGAATAACAGAAAAAAGTTTTTTTTTTGCAAAAAGAAAATACATTTTTCACAAATTCATAGTTTGTGTGTATTTGGTGCAGCATCAGCCTCAGCCTCCTGGGTTTAGTTGAGTATAACTATGAATGAATGCACATTGAAGAGAGAGCACATGGTTCAGACTGTCATCAGCCATTTAAAAGTAGAATATTTTCCTCACACCGTACTCTTCCAGTTCATACTGTTTTTGCTTATAGAAATTTGGTTTAAAAAAAAAATTCTGCCTTTTTTCTGCAGATTGACAAGCAAACTCAGGCTGTGAACAGAGTCAAGGCTTTCACTCTGGGCTCAAGTTTTTGTGGTGAGAATCTGCCTTATTTGCTCTGTGAAAATGGTAATTAATAATAAAATTCACTGACTCAGGTAGTAAACGAGTAAACGATTCTGGAGAATGCTTGTTGAGAAAATCAGTGAATATCTTCTATTGATTCCTGGCCGTACTGTGTCCTGGGGGGAAATCTGGTGTTCATACACATCCTAGACTCTGTAAATGGTCAGGCATGAATGCAAAGGGGGCCCACCATAACTAGTTACATGCCTGTTTACAGAGCCTAGGCTGTATATGAACACCAGCTTTTTTTTCAGCGCACACACACACAGTACGAACAGGTAGCGTATCCTGAGGAGATGTACTGTGATTTTGACAAAGATATTTTTTGACAGGCGTTCTCCAGAATCAGACTCACCCATGTATAACTTTACATACAAACATACACACTCACTGGCCACTTAATGAGATACACATATTTTATCGTGAAATCAATGAAATCCTATACAACAGCTCTGCCATACATTCTACTTTTACGAAGTTTATTTATTTAAAATTTTGGTAAACATTGTTAAAAATCTTATCCTACTTAATGTCTATTATTGTGGTTGTTTTATTGTACTGGACTAAATTCTGGATTTTTTTATTAGATATGAATACTTGTCTCCATTTCTCCTTTGCAGTGAATGATTCTGCGAGTGTGGCCAACCATTGCTGTGAATGTGGAGTTGTAAAGCCTGTCCCTCCGTTTTACCAAGTAGGTCCCAAGCATCAAAACATTATCGAGTGAAACATAGATATTATGGGAATAGTCATCGTTTTCCGTGTGTTCATATTAACTGTCCTTGCACTTTTAGAACGTGGCATGCACTTTTAATTCATTTGAATAGATTTCATGTGACTGAAACCAGTAATTATCAAACTGAGAACTGGATATTTAGTTGCCACTTATGTCCTTGTAAGGATCTTGTCTCTGAAAGGGATTACTGGTCTCACATTAATGCACACCTGAAGAAAAATTAGGTTTTATGTTTTTAGATTGCAACTTTCAAACAAATATTTATGGAACATTTAAATCCCACAAGTGCAGAACACAGTACTTATTCTTTGAGAGATTTTAAACCTCAAATAGTTACCTCAACCAACTTTGTTTCCCTGGAATCTGCGGAAAATACTTTAACTGATGACATTGGTGAGGGACACGCTGATGCACCACCAGATTGTAGGGTTGAAGCCCTAAATTACCTTCCAAATGTTATTGAGTGCAGCAGCTTTGCTTAAGTTAGAGCATTTTACCCATGTACCGAGCACAGCAGTCAATGATTTTCTGCAAGAGCTTCACCACCTTAATAGTTGTCTCTTGAAATCCTACATTGATGGGGTTCTAGTTGATATATTCCAGAAGCACCAACTCCAGATTGACAGAGCTATCATCTGTGTCCGGGGAATACTATAAATAAAGCCATAGATAGGGGTGGTCCTTTGTGTTCTGCAAATCAACATAAGCAATATTACAAGGCAAACTTTAATATTGTTGAACCAGTTGAGTATGTTTTAAATGAAAAAGAGAAGAAAACCTTTCAGTACGTCCCCATTCTTGAATCCCTAAAAGTGCTGTTAAATAGGAAAGATATTGTCGATGAGATAGTTTGTAATCGTAAAACACAAAGTGAAACAGAGACAGCAAAATTAATTGTGTACAAGTCTTTCAGGGACGGTCTGCATTGCAAGCAAAACACTTTGTTTTCAGGGCAAGAGTTAAGGTTATCTATTGGTTTGTATATCGATGACTTTGAGGTCTGTAACCCTCTAGGCACTTCCCGTAAAACCCACAAACTTTGTGCTGTGTATTGGGTGCTGAGTAACCTTCGGCCAGGGTCCCATTCCTCTTTAACCTCAAGTCCTATGGATATGGCAAGGTTTTAGAGCCACTGATATGCGATCTCAGGTCTTTAGAAGTTGATGGAATTTTTGTCTCACAACTTGGCACATCGTTGAAAGGTACAGTTCAGACTATTGCTGCAGACAATTTAGGAGCACATGGACTGCAGGCTTTGTTGAGAATTGTTGTTGTTTTTGTACTGCAACAGCTTCAGACATGCATGCATCACACAAGGTCAGATTGGGAACGTTCAGCCTCAGAACAAAAGAAACACACGAAACTCATGTCAGAGAAGCCCTAGATAGTGGCAGTAGCTGTGTGAGTTAAAAGAGAGTGTCCTTTCACTAAAGCACTTTCTCATTTCCATGTTGCCACTGGCTATTCTCCTGACATTGCCCACGATCTCTTTGAAGGCATTGTGCCTGTTGAAATAGCATATTGTCTTACATTACTAATATCAAAGAAGTATATCACCTTGGATGATATTAACAATTCCATTCAACATTTCCCATACCAGTGGACAGACAAAACAAATAAGCCCCATATTTTGCCACAGAATCTCTCAAGCAGAAAAACAATTGGCGGTAATGCCCATGAAAACTGGAACCTGTTTAGATTGCTTCCATTTCTAATTGTTCCTAAGATTCCTGAGCATGAGCCAGCCTGGCAGGTCTTGTTAGACCTAAAAGAGATTTTTGAGCTTGTGGTTGCACCAGTCCACAACGAGTCAATTGCATATCTTGAGTGCAAAATTTCGGACCACAGACAAAGGTACCGCTAACTCTTTCCTATCAAAAAACTGCTGCCAAAGCACCACAACATAGAACAACTAATAAGGCTTTTTGGGCATCTTGTAGTACTTTGGACCATCAGGTTTGAGGCAAAACACAGTTTTTTTTAAAAAGGTCATCAAACATACCAGTTGCTTTAAAAAATGTCCCCCTCTCCCTGGCTGTGAAACATCAGTTTATGATTCGCTACAACTTATTATCTCTCTAAATATTGAGAAACCAATTCTGGATGTCTCACATGCATCTTCTGTCCCGTTAGATTTCTTGAAGGAAGAAAGATCCTAATCTAGCTAAAATCCACCTGCCAAAAAATGTTTGGAGCATGGGAATAAACTACAGGACAGGTATGGTACTTGTCCATGGGTCTTAGGGTGGTAAACCTGAATTTGGGGAAATTCATCTGATGCATTTTGCATCAGAGACGGTTTTTTGTGTTGAAACTGTTGTGTGGATGGTATAGTGAGCATTATGGAGCCTTTGAGCTGACTCCATGTCCGACACGAGAACTTGCTCTTGTGGAAGTCTGTGAACTGGTCGATGAGTATCCCTTGGCTGCCTATCTGGTTGGGTGTGGGCGGATGGTGACATTGAAGAGGGCAATCTGTGTTCTGAGGTAAGATTCAGTGAAGTGAAGTGAGACCATGGCAGCTATTCTCCGAGTGATCCTGGGCCCATACAGCTGTCAGAGGGTGGCATTTCCTGCTGGCCTGCCTTTGACTGTGTCTGAGCTAGAGACTGAGATTTAGAGTCAGTGTAAAGTAACAGATTCATTTTCGCTACAGTTCATCGACATCCTTTTTGGTAGTGAATTTATGAACTTAACTTCTATGAACGAAGTAGAAGACAAAGCTACAGTGAAGGTCATCTTCACACCATGCCGACCTCAAGATGCTGATCAAGGTGTGGGCAGTTTCATTTTTCCACCAACCAGTACTCCTGATGACACCACATCTTTTTCTAGTGACAGCACAATTATTCTTACCAGTCCAGAGTCCACTTCTTCACGGTCTTCCTGGCCCGATACATTTCAAGTTCCCTGTTTATCATACGATGGAGTTCAAGCTCGAGAACGCCCATGAAGCTTTAAAAGCAAATGGGACGCGCTGCTTAGCCCTGATCCAAAACTGATCCAAAGTCTGATATACTGGAGGGGTTGATTCAGGAGGTAGTAATCACAAAGTGTATCTCACAGACAAGGAGTTTGACCAAGTTGCAGAGGCGCTAATCTTGAGGCATCCATGTTTACAAGAAAACGGCTCTGATACTGGCTATGGGGTTGGAAGACCAGCCTCAAATACAAGTTATCCAACTACCACACACATCACCGGAAAGTGGGATGTCCTGAAGTATGTGTAAATGCTTTGAAACATAAACCAGGTGGAAAACGTTCCCCTGCCTTTGTTGTCAAGAAACCAAAGAGGGGTGAAGTGGCTTACTGCCCCTCTTTTCCACCCGGAGAAAGTCACCAGTCCCTGAAGAAGATGAGGGTTGAACTCAGTGTGCGAAATACCCGTCGATATTCGGGGGGGTCCCCGTCTCCAAATTGTTGCGCAATACAGATCTAATTTTTCTCGACATGTAGTAGCCAATGCACAGTTGTTCATTAGCCTACTGCAGACGCAACAACAACTGGCTACCAATCTGACGCATTTATAATAGCAAACGTCTGAATGAATGTCATATATCGGCACGCAATCGTGTGACATTATTTTACCATCCATCTGGTGTATACGATCCAAAAGATACATCATTGAGCAAATAGACACTCAAGGTGGGAAAAGACACCACGGTGAACGCTACAGAAGGCATACAACAAGCCACACAGCACCACGGCGGGTGCGCGCTCTCACTCACTCACACACACACACACGCACACACGCGCAGGCCTACAATATGCACAATCACCCCAGGTTCTCCAACTTCAAGGCAGGCTAGGCTGCTCCATGACCACGCATCCGAAAAGTAAAGCACGCACAGTCGCGCAAATATTTGTATATGTACATGTATTATATACATTTTGTGCACAATCAGTTCTCATCACAGTTCAGCCACAAAGATTGAAAATAGCCTCTTACCATTAAGTTAAAATAGACCAAATATGCCTTGGCTGAACTTCTTGTGGTTGCCGTCCTGGTTTCCAAGAAGTAGAGAGCCGATGTCCTGCTTTAATCCAGCTTCTCACGAATGGAATTGGGTCGAATTTGACCAGAGGGGGTCCGTTGAGGTCCACAAACAGGAGCGAAGACAGGCTGTCTTCGCGCAACCTGTTGCGCATCTGGTTGTCGGTGTTATTCACTGCGGAAAAGCCTCGTTCGCATTCGGCTGATGTGGGGAGATATGTGCGACTTGCTATCAAAAGTCTTTCCAATGTTTTTCCCGGTGCAGTACCTTGTAGTTTCCAGTCTCGAAACTGCTCCACGGCCTCCCTGGTTGGTTCTCCAAGGTCTTTCGCAAGGCTGTGTACTTCTGGTTCGCCATGCAAAATCAGGTCCTGCTCTCCTGGCCAAAAACGCTTGTCAAGAGCTTTGAGTGTCAGGACCAAATTTGAATCCGGTAATCGCTTAGTAAGAGATGAAATCACCGATTCATAAAAGCAAGGCCTGTTTATTTTCGCCCTGCCTTCGTTCAGCTCTACGCCCTTAAAAAGGCCAGATGAGACTGACTGCTCAGTCTTCTTGGTTGACTTTCCCCCGCCAGTTGTATTCATGGCAGTCAAAACATCGATAGTTTGTTGGATGGCAAGACTTGAATCCACAAGTGACAATTCTCTTTGTTGCAGCTTGAGAGACAGGCTCTGGAGTTCACGAAGGATGTCTTTCATGACAGCTAAATCTTCCACAAATCCTGAATTAATAAGGTGTTTGAGAAGTCCCTTGTATTTTTGTCTCTCAACATCAGTGCGTGATGTGTCCTCACTGCTTGTTTTGAAATGGAGTGCTAGCGCAGGGAAATCTTTCCATACTGCTTTTACAGTTCTAAAACTGCTGGCCACCCATCTGATGGTGAATATTTGACCTATTTTCTGTATTTCCATGTCTAGCTCGGCCGCTGCTTCTCTAAGCAATCTGGCGTTCCTGGCTGACTGATTGTAGAGTGAGTATAACTTGGAAATAAAAGTCTCAAATTGATTAGTGCCAGCCACTTCTTTAAGCGCATCTTTGACAGCCAATTCTAATCTATGCGCCAGACAGTGAACAGACTGCACGTTCGGAAACTTTTCCTTGAGTCTAACAACAAGCCCACTGTTTTTTCCTGTGAGCACCGCAGCTCCATCGGTGGCTATGCTTATCAGGTGTGTCTTCAAAAAGTCATCGTCCATCCCAGCTTTGTGTAGACTCGCCATCATCGAGTTAAAAATGGATTCAGCATCGACCCCATCTCTAAGCTCAACTATATCCAGGAAAACATTGTCGACACCCCCCTTACCACTGACATCGCACCTTATGTAGATGATTAGATAGGGAATGCCATGAATGGTGCTTTCGTCAATTGTGATTGACAGGCGTGAATCAATTTCTTTCACGTAGCAGGTGAATTTGCGGCGCATTTCTTTAGCAATGTGACTAATAATGTCTGCGCATGCATGGTCAGATTTGTGGATATTACCAACTTCGGCTCCATTAAGTTCCTGCATTGTCATTAGTGGACTGAGCTTTTTGTAAGATAGCCTTTCCTTTGCCACATTATAAGCAGTTCTGAATGAAACTGCCGTTTTTCTCAGTAACTCGGACTGTACATCCACGAAGGTGTTGGGGAGGATTTCTTTCTCTCTCAACTGGGATATTTCAACTGCCCTTTGGTGGGCCTGACTGTCCCGGTGTTTGTAGATTTTCTTTCGTAGCTTTTTTGTGTCAGAGCTAGTAACGTCACCATTAATCCATTCTTCTGCAAGGTGAAAGCCCGGTCCCTTCTCTGAGAGTAATAACGTTTTTGCTTGTTTGCACACTAAACACCCCAATTTCCCTGCCTTAAAGTCAAGCCAAGAGTTGCGGTCTTTCCATTCGTCCACCTGCTTCATTGTCCAACCAGCAGGCAAGTGATCACTTGCGCTAGCAGCACCGACTGACATTACCTCAGGACCTGCTAATTCTCCGGAACACTCGGCTAGAGACACGTTCACGGACTCAGCCTCATCTTCTTGACAGGGTCGGAGAGGCTCTTCTGTTCTGGCTGGGAGTGGACCCACTGTACTAGCAGCTTCGTCTCTCAGTGCCACCTTTTTTGATGCGACAAACCCAAAGTGGGCTAGTGATGCAGTCTGTAGCTTTCGTTTGCTAGCCATTTTTTGCGCTTCTCAATATCACGCTTGTTATGTTTTCTGTTTGGCACGCGCATGGCTAATTTACATACGGGTACGAGACTGTCTGGTTCCTTTTGGCAAAAAAATATTATTGAATTCTGAATATTTACATTTTTTAAACAAAATTTTAGACCCCCCCAAATATTTGCTTTTGAGGCTTTCAGGGGGTCTCAAGGGTTAATCGGGGGGTCGGACCCCCCCGCACCCCCCGTATTTCGCACTCTGGTTGAACTCCTTTCAGATATCAAGCAGCATAATAATAGAGAGACAGTATGGGCTAAAATGGAGAAAACATTTGCATTACGAAGGCAAGAAGTCATTCTTGAGGCCCCAATGATCATTGATGTACAAGTGAGATGGCCTGCTCTCTTCGATGTAATGGAGGCAAGATAAAAAAGTCTTTCAATAATGCTGACTTGTGTTTAAGAAGATATAATGTGCAACTGTAAGAATAATGCTTGGCTCCATTAGGATGCAGTTAAAAAAATATATATTTTTTCCATAAATGAAATTATGACTAAACAAGTGCATGCTGTGAATTTCGGAATGTGTAGTTTGGGTGTAACAAATGTTGTGTGTTTATGGTTTTATGTATCAGATAAAGCAGAGTTCAAGCTACTATGCCTCTACAGTCAAGGTTTCTATCACAAATCGACCTAAACTCTGCAAGTCTGCTCAGGGTGTTTGAGAAGCGTTTGGGGCAGCAGGGCAAAAAGCTCAGAGACATGGCTGCCATGATGACGGTAAGAACTTCATAACATATTATAAATTGCACAAGTATTGAATTAGGTCAGAAGATTGACAATGTTCAATATGTAGTAATTCTTCAGGATGATATGGATGCTGGCAGAGAGGCCATCATAAAAGCCCTCTGCATTTATCTCAACATGGATCCTGAGGATCTGGTGCAGGAGTACATGGTGACTGTGGGTGTTGCCTTTTCTTTGCCACATTTGAAAAAATTAGTTTGTTAAAACATGTTTCAAAAGAAAAAATAGTCCAAATGAGGTTTTTTTTTTAAAAACTAAAACCTATATTTTCTTTTTACCAGGACTTGACTGACGCCAACACCCTCTGGGCCATAGAGGGCACAACCGTTGGCATTTATGTCATCAGAGAGACTCCCAACAGGGACGTTGCAGCAGCCATGTTGTTTGGGCTTTTTCTAAACCCTCAGCATGAGCTATCCGTCAAAGCTCCGCTACACCTTTGAAATTCTAAAGCTCATCATGGAGTTGGATGCAGCTGAACTATCAAGAAAGGCTCAAAGCCTAAAAACTAAAATGCACCAGGGAGGAGAACAGACTAACATGTTTAAGACACTTATGGCTCCACATTCATGGACTTAGTGGTATGGCTGTTACACTTACCACCAGTTTTGATGTTTTACAATAATTACTGTAAAGTTATTTGACTTTTATCATCATTGCATCTATTGTTGTGATTTTTGCTGTATGGACTTTTTAAAATATTATTTTTATATATACGCATATACCTAATAATCCTCTAAACATAGATGAATCCAGTAAAGCTCGGCTACACATTTGAACATGAAGTAATTCATAAGATAATACTGGAGTTACATGCAGCTGAACTATCAACAAAGGCTTAGCCTAAAAACTAAACTAAACTATGCACTGGTGTTCGAGCTCCACATTCCTGCACTGGTGGTTTGGCTGTTCCTCTTACCAGAAGTATGGAAGTTATTTAACTTGTATTAATATGTTATTTGCTGTTATTAAGGTATTGCTGTTTGGACCTTTTCATATTGCATTTATGACATTATGACACGAGACAAATATTTTGCTTACCAAACGAAAATGTTATGTACGGGCTCAGCATCTTGTTACATTATGGACCATTATGGGTTTTATTATTATTTTTTTTTTTATTACATTATGGTTCATTGTTACATCTGGGTTCTGGGTTAGGCTCAAAGCCTAAAAATGTAAATGCACCAGTGAGGAGAATTATCTACCCCGGTAACGTATAAGGCACAGCTCTGCGTTCCTGGACTGCAGGGGTGTTGCTGTTCCTCTTACCACCAGTACTGATGTTATACAGTTGTTACTGTTTACTTTTTCATCAATACTCTATTTGCTGTTGAAGTTATTGCAGGAATAAACATTATGACTGCTATTATAATTGTATATCTGTTTCATCATTTTAGGGTAATGTTAAGAATCAAGAAA
>JAOPUD010000089.1:10809739-10821479 GCA_027122715.1 Trisopterus minutus
TGTGTGTGTGTGTGTGTGTGTGTGTGTGTGTGTGTGTGTGTGTGTGTGTGTGTGTGTGTGTGTGTGTGTGTGCTGCACAAAGACACAAACAGAGCAATAAAACAGTGAGGTTGATGAATATTTAGCTTTTTACTCTGCTTTGTGAGTGAGCAGAGCAGGTTAGCACGTCGCTGTCTGGCAACCTAGAGTCTGGTGGGTAGGGGAGGGGGGACAACACGCTGCTGTGTTTTGAATTTGACTGCAACAACAATTTTGGCCACATTCTTACATATCACTCCTTTAACACATATTAGCCCTGATCCTAACTACCAATTACCTATTCATTTGGGGAATTTTAACAATTTAAATGCCATTTTAAAAAATCTAATCATAATTTTGTGTACTAAATGCATGAGAACTATTTGCTCGAAACAATACAACCACATACAACTGCATGTAGGCACATAAGTACACTCCTACAAGGATGCGCACACCCCCACTACACATAGTCATGAGGTGGTTGGACAAACTCACCATCAGGATTGGAGAGGGAAGAGTGCGCTTCTTCAGGTAGGCTGGGGGATCTGCTTTTTCCTTCAACACATAACACAAACATATTTCTGATAGGATAATGTACTATAGGGATCATTTTGGTATTTTGGAACCCAAGCCAAAAAGCCTAACATTATTTGATATGCTGGAGAGATTATATAAAGTAATGTTGCACAGTAGACCGATACTAAAAGGTACTGCTGTAGCAGTTAAAAATAAAGTGGGTTTATTAGTTTATCTAAAATATAAATACCTCACAAGGGTAAATATGTAAATTCAAAAGTGAAACTCAACTTCTAACCCCCTTTCCTTACCGACTGAGCTTGGGCTGCCAATTTCTTCTATGGCCTGATCCAGAATGATTGTTGAGTCACTTGATTCAATTTCATCTGTGTCTGATGGCTGCTCAAGACGGCGCCTCTTTGTAGAGCTGCAAAGATTAGTCAGTTAATCAAATAGTTGTCAACTACTAAATCTATCAATCCACCTGACTTTTATCATAAACAAAATGTAACACAAACTGCTTCGTAATAAAAAGCAGTATCCCCACACACATCCAAAGCAATTACTTTGTAGTTAAACACTCAAATAAGAGCAGTCATTAAAAAACGGAAATTAGGAAACACTTAAGACAGATCACCCAGGACATTGACATGATTGATAATTTGTTTTTGTTTTTTTCAATGTCCAAATATGATTTCAGCTTCTCAAATGTGAATATTTTCTAGCTTCTTTAGTCTTCTATGACAGTGAAATTAATGTCTTTAGGTTGTGGACCAAACAAGACTTTTGAGAACATCACCTTGGACTTTATATTGACCAGACAACTGATCAATTAATTTTGGAAATGATTAACAGATGCATCTTTGATGAAAATAATCATTAGTTACAGCCTCACCTCTTTGAATGTCTCCCATCTGGAGTTCTTTTTTGGGGGGATCTCACATTTTGCAGTCTTTTGTATAGCTGTGCATACACAGTGACCTGCACAAGACATTTAATTATTTTTTTCCAAATCGCTAGTAAAAATGTCCAACATGAAACGCATCATCAACTGGATGCATTTCACTTACCCATGTGTGGAGGCCTTGGTCCTGCAGCATGGGGTAGTACTGTACTAATCTCTTTGCCATTGCTGTAATTTCTGGCTTTGATGGGTATCTGTGTGATTCTCCATCCCCCTTTGCCCTCAGGATTGCAATCATACTTGTCATGGTGTTTCGAATGAGGCGGCACCTGAGCTCCTTTGACATCTGGCAGTTGCGCTCTTCGCCTTTCTTCGACAACTCAAAGAACTGTTGTCGGACTTGCTCAAGTTCTGTGTCGGTGTGTAACACATATTCTGGAAAGGATAACTTAACAACCTTTTCAGGGGTTGTGTACTTGTGTACAGGACTTTCGTTCACAGGAGTGGATGTCTGTTGCATGGGTGATGCATTAAAGGAGGAACTGCTCGATAATGTTGAGTGTTCTTGGCCAGACTCCTGTAAAATAAAAGATAATTAACTACTGCAACAAGCAACAAACATGTGACAACACAAAATGCAATGTAGCATTGACAGCTGTGCACACATAAATAAGCCATGTTACATTTTAGGGGTGAAATCGCTTACATCAACTAACTGAACACCCATCAATTAATCTAAATTGAATTGAACATGCATGTTGACGACCATGCCTGTTCCAAAAACACTGTGCTGTTTGCTCAATGTGCTGCTGCCAACTTAAAATGTGAAACTGACCTCCTCCGACACACCATGAAAGGCATGCCAGACCGCTTTTCTCCTTAAAAAGTTCTCTGGGCCTGGGAAAAGATCCCGCAAATCTTCACGAGACAGGGTGCTCATCATCGTCTCTGTGATGTTTGCAGCTATGAAAAAAAATGGAAGACAAACATAGCAAGATGAAACAGTGCTCTAGAACTTAAACTGCATGAGACTGTTAGAAGTTGACATTTCATTCAAATTGGGTTGCTAGTGCTAATCAGCTTAGTACAGAAATGTAGATACCTCTTTGGCTGCTGTTGTATGTCATATAGACGTTACCAGTATAAGTAGAGCTGCCACCAACTAAGAATTTGACTTTTTTTTATAGAAGAATATAGTACAATGTAATTCAATACAACCGCCGCCAGGGGGCCACAAACATACAGAGGCAATTTTTCAGGATATTATGTTATACAAAAAAAAAATAAGCACATAAAACGTCTTGATAGCTTTTATATTTATGGATTTTTCAATAGTTTTAATATATTGTTTGACTTCCATTTTCAAAAATGAGTGTTTTTTTATTTGTGTAACAACATTTATGGATATGTAATTTAATTATACATGTAAAATGTATAATGAGATTGATTATATAAAATTGTTTTTCTTTTACAGGTAGATTGTCAGTGAAGCCATACAATGACTTAGAATTTTCCTAGTAATAAACAACTGTCATTTGTCGCCATTAGTTCACTAGGCTCCACAGAACGAACAAAATGGCCCAAGTAACGGGAAGCGGAAAAAAAAAAAAAAAATTTTTTTTTGGGAAGCGAAAATTCACTTTGCTTTTGGTCGGAACCCAACATAATAGACAGCATTATCCCCAGAATGCAATTCAGTTACTACAGTTCACCGACCACACAACACTATACACAACAGGTGACAGAAGGAGCGTGATGTGACAAATGGGAGAAATAGTTTGAGGCCCACAGTGCTGCTGTAGTGGGTCACACGTGGAGCAGCACCACGAGGCAATTAGCTTCAATTATGTGTAAACTAATTTTATTTACACTTCTCCGCAGTTGTACGTTGATACATGATAAAGGAGAAAATATTGGCATACATTACCCCTTAAAATCGACACTGCGACATCGTCCAATTTTTCCATTCTGTTAGCTGACCTAGCTAGCTAGTTAGCCCCGCTTCGTTAGCTCGCCTCGTTGTCTCTGCTCGGCTCGGCTGCAACGAGGGCACACAATTAACACTGGGAACACAGTAAAACATCAAGAATGCACGATGTGAATGTCAACTACAAAGAATGAGCACTGTTTACAGTCTTTTAATTTACTTACAATGAAACACGTCAATCGAAGTTCAAGTCCGTGTCTGCAGGGGTGTCGGTCGTCGTCCCAATAACTTTGGTTTACACCCACATTCTCATTTGCAGCAGCTACCTGGCGGGTGTAACCATAGCAACGACTTTTTACGGCAGTCTTGCTCTACGGACCTGTGACCAGTTTGCGATACTTTTTTTCTACCTTACTCCGCCTCTGATTGGCTGCCACCTTAACCACTCCCTTCACACGCCTAAACCCAACCGGCAGGTAGAGGGCATCGTGATAAGCCAATCAGAGGCCTAGTAAGGCGGGTCTTGGCGTGGCCATAGTAGGAAAACAGATTTTGCGACTTTGTTTACATCCATGCCAGTTTGCCGTATTCTTGCCTACGACATATTTGTTCCAACATGATTTGGCGTTGCTTCATATGCTACATATTTGTGGCATTGACTCTGAAAAAACTTTTGAGTCACATTAACACCCAGCACAGTCGCAGCCCTGGTTTTCGCGTCGTTTGCGGGATTGATGGCTGTCCAAGTGAGTATAGAGTGTACAACTCCTTCTACTATCACGTCAAGCGGACACACGCGCATCATCTTCTCCAAGTTGAAGCGGAGGAGGAAGAAGCGGCGGAGGAGGAAGAACCGACTCACCGCGGTTTACCTGGAGCAGGTGAAAGGACAGCAGCAAACGGCGGAACTAATGCAAGCTCTGTGGCTGGAGCGGAGGGCTCAAGCAACGTCATTCCAGCGGTAAGTCCCATTAGTTAAAAATGCTAATCCAGTGTTGAAATGCATGTTGAAATCAGCAGAGGGTTATATATGTGTTCAAGGTGTGCTCAGTAAAATGGCTATTAGGCAAAGTTATATAAAATGTCATAATAATGTGTTCAAATAACGTCAAGAAAAAGAAATTTAGGTACACTAAAATATAGCAGTCTATCTCTACTTTTCTGACAACTTCTTATACAGTAAATTGATTCATCTATTTGATTATTAGTTTCATTTGTGTAGTTTAATTATGTAATTCAGTTGACAGACTTCATTGAAAAAAATCAGTAACGTTAATGTTAGTAATTTGAACAACAAATTAAAAATTACAGGTTATCCTTCAACAGTTTGAATCAAGCATAGAGGCTGTAATATGTATTATTATCTTATCATTCACAAAGTTATAACTGGCAGGTGAGACATGTCTTATTTATGACAGTGTGTGACAGGAAGTTGTAGGCCTACACGTTCAGTTCAAAGACCTTTAGTAATGTTAATTTTTGGCAAGAGAGCAAGTGAAGGGATACAATTTGTTTCAGTCTAAACACTGAAGTACAGATTTTTTCTGATGCTGTCAAAGTTTTTTGTATTATTGTTTTGTTTTGTTTGTTTTAGTTTTATTAGTTATTTTTGTTGTTTGCATTCTCAAAATAAAGACACCAATCAGAAAAAATACACCCATCTTGTACCCTTTTATAGGAAGAAATCTAGCTAGCTAGCTTACCCAGGTAGTTTTTGTCAGATTGCCTGGTGATGCTACCTACAAATGCCAATATTTTCCCTCTTTTAATAGATATGTTTGTTGTGAATCTCTTTCAGAGTGGATTTCAAGAAGATGGAGAGGGTCGCATGAATGTTGACCTTCCTAAACACGCAACTGCATTTCTTCTTCAAGCCAGAGAAACCCAACGACTGACACAGGTAATTTATGCTATTGATTTTCTAATTAATTGTATTTTGTTTATAGTAGCAACCTTAAAAGCAATAAGCTTAAATTGTAGAATGACTTAGCAACTGTTCAAACCTGCCATCTTGGTTGATCCGTTCACAGGTGGACAGCTAAAGGTATGTCAGAGAAACACCTGACATTAGAATGTGTCTCCACATGCTTCTTCACTGATCACTTGTGATTGGATCCCACGTGCATGTCACTAACAATATGTAGTTGAAGGGTTCTTTTAAAAAAAAAAGTGTTTGTGAGTTTGCATGTTGACTGCATTTTTTACATACATTTTATAATGTAGTATTTTTGTTTGTTTCTTTGTTTGTTTTCTACTCCCCAGAGAGCTGTTAACCAAATGGTGAGTGGAGTCCAGCAATATCAGGCCGCATTATTGGAGCACTTAAAACAGCAAATGAGCCACATGATTGACAGACATGCTGGGGACCTGGATCAACTAAAGAATGATGCAATGGGGATATTTGACCAGTTTGTTGACCCTTTCAGTCAAATTGCTTCGACCCATTTGCAGGATAAGACCATCAAAAAACTGTTAGAACCAGTTGAACCAGAGATTGTTGTAGCAAAACAAACAGTATGTTATGTGAAACATGGAGACTCCAGAGTTCTTACCATTAAGGACCATTTTTTTCATTATATACCGTTGGTGAAAAGTTTGAAGCAGCTGCTATCACATCCAAGAATTATTGCAATGATTGATGAGAGGCCACAGACATGCAAGGATGGATTTTTTCATGACTTCATTGATGGAGACATTTTTAAGTCGCACCCACTGTTTCTGAAATTTCCCACAGCATTGCAGTTGGTTTTATATACAGATGAAATTGAGCTATGCAATCCTCTTGGATCTCGGGCAAACAAAAACAAATTGTTATTGATTTATTACACCTTAGGTAACATCAACCCTAAATTCAGATCAAGACTTGCTGCCATTCGTCTGCTTGCCATGGTAAAATCAAAAGATCTTTCGCATTGTGGTATTGATAAAATATTTGAGAGGATTAACTGTGACTTAACTGAGCTGCATGATGGTGTCCAGATTGTCACTGCAAATGGTGAGAGGACAATTTATGGGGCACTTATGTCTGTGTGCGGAGACACACTAGCTCAGCATGAAGTGGCTGGATTTAAGATAGGAGTGGGGTTTGCCTACAGTAAATGCAGGCACTGCGAATGCAACTTTGAAGACATGCAGGAGCAATTTAATGAAGATTTGTTTGTTAAAAGGACAATGGCAAGTCATAACAGGCAATGTAATGACATTGAAAAGGCAAACACTGACTTTCTGAAAGACAATCTGAAAATGACATATGGCATAAACAGGAGAAGCAAATTAACAGAATTTCCTCACTTTGATGTAATCAATCAAACACCACAAGACATCATGCATGTCATACTTGAAGGTGTTGCCCCATATGAAATCAAATGTGTTTTAAAGCATCTTGTGCTTTCAGGGCATATGGACTTAGAAGCATTCAACAGTGCAATTATTTGTTTCCCTTATTCTCCTGTGGATGCAAGGGATAAGCCTTGCCCCATATCACTGTCATCAAGTGACAATAAATTGAAACAGTCAGCTGGGCAGATGCTGGTTTTGTTAAAAATCCTGCCATTTCTCATTGACAAAATTGGAGAAAATGATTACACACAAATGCTACTTAAGTTGTTAGAGATAGTCAAAATTATATTTTCACCTATTATTGCTCTCTCAACTCTTCCAAGGCTGAAGCTTTTAATAGAGCAACATTTAAAACATTTCAAACAACTGTTTCCAGATGCAAATATTATACCTAAACAGCATTACTTGCTGCATCTTCCTTCTCAGATTAAGGCACTTGGTCCTACAGTGAGGCATATGTGTATGCGCTTTGAGTCAAAGCATTGCTTTTTTAAGCAGTGGGCTTTGAAAAGTAGTTTTAAAAATATCTGTAAGTCTCTTATGAAGCACAACCAACTGTATGAATGTAGTCAGAATGTGCATGAGAAACATCCCATTTGTTCAAATGAAGTTGACATGGGCCCAGCCTCTGAGGTGAAAAATGTTCACTATGTAGAGGGAAAGATCAAAGACTTCTTAGGAATAGAGCAATTTGAACATATAGTTTCGGTACAGTGGATTATGCAACATGGAAATAAGCATACATGTGGAAAATCTTTGGTTATTTCTAATGTCATCAATGATACTCCAGAGTTTGCACTTGTGAAAAACATTTATATTTTAAATGCGTCAGTGTATTGTTTTGAATGCCAACCTCTCACTACAGTTGGGTGGAATGATCATTATTTAGCTTACGAGGTAGAAGTTCCCAACCTAGCTCAGGCCAATATTTTCGTGGATGCTGAAAAGCTTGTCGATTATACACCATACTACTATGTAAACTTTAATAATAGCAAGTACATTCCACTGAAGTATGATCTCACAGACATCATGAAACATCATTCTTCGTATGTGGGCTGATTTTATTGAAGCACTGACAAACACTGTAATTAATGACATTTATTTTTACTTTTGAAATTGTGCAGGTGCAGTATGTCCAGAGCGCAACAGAACAGAGAAGGAAACTAATAATGAAGCCTATAATAATTCTGGCTTTTGCCTCTGTCTTTTTTTTTTTTTACGTATCACATGTTTATGGTTTGATGGAAATAGCCACACTGTACTGTGCATTGTGAGTTGGGCATGTCCTGCAGTGTTCAATAAAGCAGATTTTTTGTCTCAATTTAAGTTAAGTCTATTTCTTGAAACAAGACAATTCATCTTTTACAAATAACACAGCAGCTTAAAAATCATATGAAATGTCAAAAAAGCTTGTTTCATCTGAGATATGACTCAAAACAAGATGTTTTCAAGACTGTTTCACTTACCAAAATTTTCAAGATGCACTGTCTAAAAACAAGCTCTTTTATCTAAGTTAAATCTTACTCTTTAGGTGATTTTGTCTTATATTAAGTGTGATTAGATATTTTGACTAGAAATTAGAAAAATATACTTGGCAAGATTTTGAGTTTTTGCAGTGTAGGGAGTACACTTCCCTATTTTATAACCCAGGCGTTTTCAAAAAATGTATATAAAACAACACAGGGCGGGAAACACATTCATCTTTTTGTCACATCGATTCAAGACATTGAGTTGGCCTTCAGTTCTGGGAGTTTTTTCTTCAAAATAAGATTGAGGGAAGCTTCAGGCATTTTTTTTACCTATTTCCTGCACGCAATCCTTCTTGATCAGGATCTATGGTCAATGCTTTTCCTGTTCATCTTTTCTTTCTCTCTTTCTGTCTTTCTTCCCGTTCTTTCTTTAGTCCAATCTCCATGTCTCCGCTGCCACCTGCCCTCGCCACCTCTCCCTCCTCGTCTCCTCTCCCTCCTCGTCTCCTCTCCCTCCTCTCTCCTTACTCTGGCCTTGCGTCGCGCGTCCACCGCGATGAACTCAGGAGCTTTAATTGTTGGACGTGGGCGTGCGTTGCGGTGGCTGTCAGCGGAAGATAAAGAGCCTCGTCCTGTGGCGTGAGGCAGGGGAAGAGCGGTGATGGAGGGCCGCTCTCCCGCAGCTCCGCTGGCTGCGTTAGCCCTGCGCTTTATAACTGTGAAGGGCCACTTCCAGTGGCTCCCCCATTACTCACCGCCTTGGCCAGGTCCACGACAGCCAGCCACACCCTGTTCTCCTTCGCATTCTCTCTCTCCCTCTCTCCTTCTCTCCCGCCCTCTCTTCGGCTTTTGCTTTCGTTTTAAAAAAAAGGCCCTGTAGCTTCATCTCCCACCCCGTCCCCAGGGCAACCATCCCCATTGTTATGGTGACCTAGTGGAGGCCCTAGAACATCCTGACTCCTCTCTTTACCGCAGAGAAAATTATCTCTGACATGTGCCATTTTCACTGCGGGACCTATTGTGCAGCATTTGCGGTGACGGATGTCCACATACTGTGGCAGTTTGCTTCAGTCACAGGACAGCAGTGATAACTGCCATTGGACCGAATTCCTTGGCAATACCCGAGACATTCCTATACACCAAGTGAATCATGTTAATGCCATTTGCAAAGTAGCTAGGAGGCGTTAGAATGTGGGCTGGTTCTTAGGCAGTGGGGACAGGGAGCGCGGAGGAAAAGGCAATTAAATGTAATAATGGAGATCCCTCCTGGGGCAGATCCTTACACACACGTGAAGAGAAGATCCCTGAGAGACGTATTTGCAGCGTGCGTTGTGTTCAAGGATTTTCAGAAAATTCTTGGGAAAAATATCTATATATATATATAGGCCTATATACTGTATATATATCAAAGAGGAGAACCAAATTGCTGTTGACAGTTGTTTAATTTCCTCTCAAAATTGATTGATGCCACGAGAACGACGAAAACACTGTTGTATACTTGTGATAAAAGTTTTAACATTCAGCGTTTGAAAAGAAATGCTGTTTCTCTGCATAGTCTGTCACCTGATCATTTGAACTCCCTGACGTTGACAATGTTTGTGTGTTCTCCCTCTTTCCTGCAGAGGGAGGGACGTGTGAGGTGATCGCAGCCCATCGGTGCTGTAACAAGAACCGCATCGAAGAGCGCTCCCAGACCGTCAAGTGCTCCTGTTTGCCGGGAAAAGTGGCCGGAACGACGCGCAACAAGCCCTCATGCGTGGACGGTGAGATAGCTTCATGTGTCTTCTTATGTGTTGTGCTGTGTTGTGTTGGTCGGAACATGTGTTCCTCGACCAGTTACTAGATGCTGGGTGAAGGTTTGAGGAGCCTACCAGGTGAATTATTCATGTTTAGTTCTCACCGTCTTTACATAAGAGATGCACAACACCTATATTACGCCCATTCAACAAGGGTTACTGTTAGAAATAAACCAAGAAAGATCGAAAAGTCGAAAGTTGGACACTGATCGGACATGCTGGCCAAGCAGAAACTTCATCTGACAACCAGCCAGCAACCAGTAATGGGTAAGGTACACTGGCCCGACGTTAATGTTTGTTCTTGTTTGTTGAGCCAGGTTTGGTAAAGGGGTATCACCAATCACCAGCTGTATGGAACAATGTCATTCAAACGTTGTAGGTGCAAATATATAATTTTAATCAGTTAACAAGGGTTGCAACAAATGTATATATAAAGGTCACAAGGGTGGCAACAAACATATGTACAAACAATAATAAAGATACATAGAACTAATAAAAAAAAGGATTTACCATGGGGAATAGCCATATACTGCAATATGGGTTATGTGCTTACACATAAACCTTATGCCCAGTGGCCTTTCACAAATCTGTATCCCTCTTTGATGGCAACCATCAACTTGCTAACTTTTTATGTGTTGCTGAGCATCATGGGAGACGGAGGATGACTCAGTGTTGATGGCTTAGCACCTGAGCGTTTGGGGCCATGTTGTGGATCACTTTGCCTGGGGCCGCCCAGACTCTGGCAAATGAATAACTAATAAACACAAGCCAGGGGTTTTCTGGACAAGCACATCTGACTTGTTCTCCCTGGCTGAGGGAACAATTGTCAGGGAGACACAAGCCCCCAGAAACAGAGGAGGAGGGAGGAAAACCAGGAGCCCGGTGAGGCAGAAACAAAGAGGCACCCGGCTTCATGGCACAACAGCCAAACTCCTGGCTCATCCACCTCACCCTCAACCTTCACCGGGGATCAAAGTCATCTCTGTGACTGGTCCCCTTCGTGCCAATAAGGAACGCCACAGGAGACCCCTGTATCATGAGTAATGCTATAGGGCAGGGCTTTGACCCTCCCTGCACACACAGTGGCTTTCACAGGTTGGTTAGCCACGGCTGACAGCTGAGGAACCCCGGAATATGAATGAGGAATGGGCCTCCACAAGAGCTTTGAGCTAATTCAGTGTAAATAATTACGCTAGATGGAATGATTCTAACTTTCACTTTCTCCAGCAGAGGGATGCAGGTGGCTCTGAGGTAGTCCAGTCTGGCGTGTGGTTCACTTAGGATAAATTGCATGGTTTAAAAAATGGTTAAAAAAATGTTGTTCTGACGTTCAGATACAATAGTGACACATGCCTAGTTATCTTAAGAATATAATACTATATTACTTTACATAATAATTGACCATGATGATGCTTACATATGTGAGTTATAATCACATGTCATATAACAGTAATTCTGAGTTTGACCATTTTTTAGGTTGTAATTGATATATACCCTTCATATTTATGATCTATAGCACTATGCTATAATACTATATAGCATTTTTCTTTTTAAATGTTCTCTGTTCTTTATTCAACCAAATCGACTGAAATTGAAATAAATCGATCTAAGAGAAAAAGCAAACAACCTCCCGCTCCATAATTGAGTCAAAAGCAAATCCCATTCATTTATGTATGTGGTGGAACATGGCTGGGAAAAGACAGAGAGAGAGAGAGAGAGAGAGAGAGAGAGAGAGAGAGAGAGAGAGAGAGAGAGAGAGAGAGAGAGAGAG
>JAOPUD010000089.1:10858179-10884755 GCA_027122715.1 Trisopterus minutus
AAGGTGTCTAACCAGTCTAGATGAAGAATAAAATCTTAACTGTAATTAACAGATACCTTATTTGACAAAAAATAAAAACATTTATGACAAGCAACTTCCCACTAGTAAACCAAGATGAACTGGAACTCCGTGCTAATTGTTGGCATTTCTTCACAAGGGTCCATGCATGATGCTACGTCCTCAACAAGGGTCCATGCATGATGCCACATTGTTCTCCTCTAGGATGACAAAGTCATGACATCCATTTAGGAAAGCAACTTCAACTTCAAGGTGTTTACTTTTGGGGTCAGTTTAAAGTCATCCAGCTCCAGCAAGAGTTTTTGGAAAACTTCATAAGTGTAGCGCAAAGTGGGAGGGTATGCCAAGTCAAGGGCATAAATCAGTCCCATGAGCAGTGAGCAAGCTTTCGCAGTACTGTTGCACCCTGGCAAAATCTCATGGCCTTCGACAAGGATGGAGACATCGACTGGATCCTCATCAGCACCATGGACGACAAGTATTTTGAGGATGTGGTTACTGACATCAATTTGGCTGTCCTCCTGCATAGAATGTACAACAAAAACGAAGAATGTTATTGAGAAACAAATAATAGAACTGCATGAATCATTCAAAGTGACTTCTTTATCAGGGAAGAATGAAGACAAGAATATCTCTGTTCCTTTGTCTGCTTTCCTCTTAAATTTAAAGGGGAACTTCGGCAGATTTTTACCCGAGTCTTGATCGCTAGTTTCACAGCGTGTTCCATGTCACATTCATGCCTTTAGAGTATCTTGTTCCCTAGAAAGTGATAGGATATAGACTCCTGACTGACTCCTGAACATTTGCATGTAGAACATCTAGTGGCACTGATGTAAAAGTAAAAAAAGTAGTCTCTAAAACCTACTTAAAGTATAAAAGTATAAAGTAACCTTAATAATAAAAAAAAAACATTTAAGGCTAAACTTGTTGGTCATCATATAATTGACATGACTTAGAAGCTTAGAACATTGCTTGAAATCCTTCTAGTAGGCTAAGACTAAACATATATTTAGCCATGGGTAAAGAGAGCATAGCCTACACTGATTTAAAAGCAATATAGAAAACATATAAACAGCTATATAAACAGCGGAGGAGATTGAGGCAATTACATCCTTAAATCTGTTGCAGCCGTTCAAATGAGGCTATTGATATTTGTAAAGGTGTCTGACTTATTATTTATGAAAATAGACATTTTGAAATGAAATCATGTCGTCATTTGCTGAGACTGTTTTGCTTTTTGCCACCTGTGTCAAGAAAAAAAAAAATATATATATATAAAAAAAAAATTAGAAAAAAAAATTACAATTAAAACTGCAAGCAGTGATGAACGGGTGAACAGTGTTGCGCTTGCCTACCCGGCCACCGCCCCGTTGCTGGTTGTCCAGTGGCTGCATTGTCATCTCTTGGAATGAGCGGTGAAAGTGTAAAAACGTGACATTTGCAGTCACCAGTAGGTGGCGCTCAGATTGCTACGACCGCCTGGCAGTGTTGCGGCCACCTACCCGGCCACCATCCCGTCGCTGGTTGTCCAGCGGCTGCATTGTCATCTCTTGGAATGAGCGGTGAAAGTGTAAAAACCTGACATTTGCAGCTGCAAGTAGGTGGCGCTCTGACTGCAAGTCAATATCGCAGTGCAGACGTGTTCAGGGCGGCACTGTCATGGAACGTGAGCAGTTTTGATATTTGATATTTCATATCAGACAATGTACACAGAAGTTATGACAGTTTGCAGTTTAATGGCGAAGGTAAAAATTCACTCGTGTTCATGGCTCCGCCCTGGCCACACGTTGAGGGCTTGCGAACAACCTCAGTGAGTTTCGCAGGAATTGGCTCAACGGTGTAGGAGGAGTTCGTTGAAATACATACGTGAGATTTGTGTTGATTGGCTAATAGCTTCGGAGGGGAACAATATTTTACCAGCCTTTTGACAGGGAT
The DNA here is from genome assembly GCA_027122715.1 of Trisopterus minutus. NCBI lineage: Eukaryota > Metazoa > Chordata > Actinopteri > Gadiformes > Gadidae > Trisopterus > Trisopterus minutus. The sequence goes on from JAOPUD010000089.1 coordinate 10,860,133, forward strand.
TGAGCAAGTTGGGGTAGTGATGCTAGCTAGAAAATTTGGAGCAAATCGGATGTACACTGTAGATGGAGTGTGCAAAAACATGTTTTTCACAAAATTCTAAATGGCGTAAAATTTTTCCAGACGGACATTAGTATCTCCAATGGCAATTTTGTAGAGCACACTTGCCCGCACATATATGCAAAATTTTAAGTAATTTGGAGTCACGGGGTGTGTTGTACCGCGGAAAAACCTGTAGGTAGCGCGAGTGAGCGTTTTAGAATGTGAAATGTCAGAAATGGGGCAATTTCATAAATTTTTCGCCAGTCCGATGTGCAGCAAGATATTTTTGAAATTTGGGGTATGGGAAGGCCCCCAAAAAAACAGCAATACTTCGCCCGACTATGTCGGCTCAGTCCCTAATAAAAAGAAAAAGAATAATCCGTTCAAACATACTTTTCACTCTAGACTCCTGCTCCTGAGATTTGAAATAAATCATTATTAGTAGGAGCTGAAGTATTATAAGTAGTAGCTGAAGTAGTAGAAGCTGAAATAGTAGCTAAATTAGTAGTACTAATAGCTGAAGTAGAAGTCACTGAAGTAGTAGTAGCAGCTGAATTTGTATTACTAATGGTATAAGTAGTAGTAATGGTATTCTCTTTAAGACAATAGTGGAGCCGGTGCGTAATTAAAAGTAGCACAATAGGGCTGGAAAAACGTCCAATCTGGCAACACTCAGTACGTTTACATGACACTCAAGAAAGTCAAATTATTGGCTTAGCTCGACTATGATTGGATTACTAAAACGCAAGTATACACTTAGTGGACATACACTAAGTATACACCTTACACCTAGTATATGTATACAGTATACACCTTGTTGTTGTCGCCGTCGAAAAACGAGAAAGGGCAATTTATTTAAAAAGGTGGCGCAGAAGATGGCCCTATAAGAATTGCGTCCCGGCCGCAGGAGCGCGCATGGCATACATTCAGTAAAGGTGGAAGCACAGAGACACTACGCTTCGATTTCACCAAAGGCTGAATTAAAAGTACATGTTTTTCTAAATGTGGGTCATTAACAAGGTTTTAAAGTAGTAACTTCGGGCACATCTATCAAAATAAATGTTTTTTCTCCTGACGTGTTTACGATCTTTATTCATTCATTGCGCCGCCGCGGGGGATGCCGCGTCCGGGCGGGCGGCGGAGGGGCTGCTTCGGCGGGGGAGATGTTCTCAGTAGAGTCAACTCACTTCGGGTCGGCGATTTACCTAAAAAGCTCTCGCAGGAGATGGAGGAGGCCTCCTCCGGCTGCTCTGCCGAGATTCCGCATACGACAGAGTGGTCGAAACAATGGAGCGTCTCAAGAATTATATGGACCCCAAGTGAACTGACAGCTGTCTACTGAAAACATTTTTAGTATGTTGTTGTTGCTGGTGGTGACATACAGAGGTCAGCCGGTGGCTCTTCTACCACTAGTGTAAATGGGTACAGCACTAGGAGCATAGTCGAGCTATGGCTTTACTCGAATTAAGCTATGCATGTAAACGTACTGAATGAGAAGGATTTAGGACACCGGAGGTGATTGGATGAGCTTCTGCACCACCTTTTTAAATAAATCGCCCTTTCTCTTTTTTCGACGGCAACATCACTATCGTCTCCTTCTACTTCCGGCTCACTGCGCCGGGAAAAGATTTCGAGCATGCACAGAGCGCAATTCAACGCATAACCCAATCCCATTCCGTATATGCGTGCTTAGCTCAACTACGGATCGAGTTATCTAGGTGTCTTAATTCGACTATGAGTAACCCAATTCGCTTATACTTTAGCTTGACTAAGGTGTATACATGCATTTTAGTAATCCAATCATAGTCGAGCTAAGCCAATAATTCGACTTTCTTGAGTGTCATGTAAACGTACTGACTGTTTATGCTGTGTTGGTCCGGAATGATTTTCCTTTTTTTAAGCATTTCCTCTGATGGATGTCCCTGCAAACTGTACATTATAATAAACGCTGGCTTTCACACAGGGTTCACCTCCTGCGTAGCACATCTGCCATTGTTATGTGTTTACTATTCAGGTGTTTAGCAAAGTGACCTACAGTAAATTCATTTTTAGATACAGATCCTTAGAGAGCAGGGGGGTGAGGGAATCTTCAGGGTACAGTGCAGACATTAGGGTTTGAACCCAGAACCTTCCCGGTGTGAACCACACACCCCTAAACACTAAACGTAGTCCGCTCCACACGGGTGGTGTTTCGTATCTATGAGGTAATGTTTGTAACGTTTCCATTTCATCTGTCTCTCAGCTTCAATCCTCCGGGGGCGATGTCGGCCGGAATGTCGTGTGACCTGCAGGCTGTGTTTCGCCCCATGGTCAGTCCTCCTCAGCCGTGTGATGTCATACCCGTTCATCGTTTCTCCATCTCACAGAAGGCCCTCACCGTGTTCACAACACTCACCTGTAACATCATCATTAACGTCATTAACACAAGTTGTCACGTCCATAAAGTCTTACCTCGACGTAGCTCTATCACAGACTGTATGTATGTAGGAGGTTTTTCCTCTGCAATATTGCTGTCCCAGAAAGGATATTATATGGGGAGCAATGCCTCCAACTGTGTAGCAACTAACGAGGATACATGAGATTAAGAACAGGAAACGGAGCAGAAAATGTAATTCTGTTGTTCTTTAAAATAGGCAGTTTGTATCAACTCTTAACTTTATAAAAAAAAGTGAATTGCCTCTTGCGTTTCTTCTTCCAAAAGACAACACGTTTGTTTTATTCAGTACCATGCTGCCGGCTGTCATTCACAGACCCCTGTGCCCTTTCAATCTAGATCAACCAGGATCTGGAGGGAAAGGTCCGGTTTGAGTCGAACTCCGGACCCTTCTCTCTGTCTGTCAGCTGCACCACCAAGAAGTGTGAGGTCAGTAGCAGGCCCAGTTCAGTTCCTGTCTATCTTCCCATTGGCCTGATTCACCTATCTAGCGGCCATCTTAGTTCTGAATGATAGCTAGCTGGGGAAACTCAATGTAGAATGAATTCAGTACCACAAAACTAGCTAGAGTTTAGAACCAAGATGCTCGCTAGGTGAATTATAAGGCACATTGTACAGTTATACAGATTATGAATGCATTTCAGCACTGTGAGTGATGTCATTTTATATAGTATGTTACATAGTTTAACATTATCGTTTGTCGATAACATTTCAAATTGTGCGATTGAAGTATACTGCAAAAGGTTGACAATGCACATCTGAAATTAATATTAATTGACAACAGGGCCAAGTGAAGCAAAATAGTAAGGAACATGTTGCACATAAACCTAGCTGTACTGCTCAGTGAAGGCCATACTCTGGATACAGTAGGTATCAGCTGACACGCTCAAAGACCAAGTGAAGCTTGTGCTACTGGTCTTGTCTGTAATGATGACCTCATCCTCTCTTCACCTCAGCTGCAGGTAGACAGCGACCTCGTGGACTTCGGCACCCACGTGGTGGGCCAGACTATTTCCCGGACCCTGACCCTGATCAACAGGGGGGCTCTGGGCACCCATTTTACCCTGCACCCCTCCTCGCGTGCCTCTGTGCATCGCAGTCCAGTATGTAGCCACGGCCCACCCTCACAGCAGCCTTCCACCACTGAGGACGCCAGGACACAGCAACAGGTCTGTCACGGCTGTCCACTGTGTTCCCCGTCACAGGCTAATTCCTGGAATGGTTGTATTTATCTATTGACAACAAGGAGTGTTCATGTTAACGTCAATCTTACCTCACAATAACAGTCAATTGTGATACCGTCAATTGTAAAATATGTAAACACAAGACTGCATGATTAGTTCAGATTAAGAAAGAGTCCTTAGATGTATGAGCCACCGACCCAGCACAAACCACGTTTTGGATTGCGGTAAATAAGGAAATATAGTATAAATGTCTGAAAAGGATTATAGCTCAGCCCCAGATGCACCCGTTTTGCTCCAACCCTTTTGTCTTGACTTTTCCCTTTCGTTCAACTTCATTCTTTTTTTGCAATGTTAGTACAGTGAACCTGAACGAGATTCAATCGTGTAAGTTGAAAAATCCAAACGACACACGTAGGTTGGCCCACTCACTGAATGACATCGCCCCCCTGGGCTGCGGTTGTGTGAGATCAAACAGTTACGGCGCTTATGACTTCTGTTCTGCGTGAACGGAGCCGATTTGGTTTCTTCTCCTCCTGTATTCCAGACTGTGAGGGGGGGGGGGTAAGTTATTTGTTGCAGGAGGGGAGCGTTCTATGATTCAACTGTTTTACCAGACTGCTATCTGGAGAATTGAACACAATATCCAAAAGCTAGTCCCGAACAGAACAGTGAAAAAATGGCATTGCTTGCCATGTTGATCATGTAATAAACTGGACAGGAGCCACTGCACTGTATATTTGGTTTACACCATATTTATGCGTCTGATTCAAGAGCCCGGAAGAGCCTGAGGAACCCAGGAGTCAGAATCAGTCTTCTTCAGGTACACACAGGCACACACGTGCACACACGTGCACACACGTGCACATACACATGCACACGCACCAGAGATGGAGTTTGCGACTCGGACTCGAGTCGCACTTAAGTCGCACACGCACAGAGACTTGACTTGAACTCGTGCTCAAAAGACTTCAGACTTGACTCAGACTCGTGTTTTGGGACTTGTGAACAATCATTATGTTTTCTTTTTTGTCGTATTAATATTGAGGAAACTCTGAAACGTCTGACGAGCTTAATGTGATTCCCTCCTTTGTTTCATGGTAACCATGGTAACCATATTACGCTTTGGGCGCGCGCCTCGCAGCCTCACGCACTAGTACCTCAGAAGACGACCATGGCGACAGCTGCTGCTGTACCATTTGTAATTTAATTTGGTTGTAAAAACTTAAAAACAAAACGGCAAGTAACGTTAAAGTTACAGGTTTACCAGGTTACCATTACACTGAGTTAGGGTGGCCATTAGTCCGGCTTTAGGCCGGACAGTCCGGCTTCTGCAGCCGGACTGCCCTGTCCGGCTGCAGGTGCAGCCTTAAGCCAGACACTCATTCATTCCGACACTCACAAAAAATGTCCGCCTTTTGACACATTACCTGTTAGTTTAATATTTATTGGCAAAAAATGCGTGTCAAAATAAGTAATTTCATTGGTTACACTTTCATGTCGTGACCTATCAACACATGACTCATTTTAATATTCAAATGAGCCATGTGTTGATGGCCACAACAGGCGCTCACGCAGTTGCTACCCCCAGGCTGTTAATCAAGCTCTCAGCGACAGAGAACGTAACTTTAGCTTACGCCGGTTGTTAAAATTCTGAAAATGCTTATACTCATATGTATAGGCAAATTCTAGGCGAAGCCTAAAACACTTTTTTATATTTGTTCTTCACAATAGGGGGCAAGATATACTGTATGTACATGTTCAAAGAATACAGTTTGCTTTAAAGGAAAGCATTCATTGTGTGTTTTCTTCATATTGCATTGCAATAGCCTGTTTAAAATGTGATCGTATAACAAATAACTAATCAGTACTGATACTGTATGCTAATAGATAAAGGAGTGATAATAATACAGTAAATGCTTTGAATTTCTTTGATATAGCTGTGCAGTATTCTTATTACACCGGATAGTAGCAGATGACAGAAGGCTCACTACAAACAGAAGAGACATATGACTTTTATTTTTTGAGACTGAGACTTGAGACTTGACTTGGACTCGTGCCCAAAGACTTGAGACTTGACATGGACTTGCAAAAAAAGGCTTGTGAACATCTCTGGGTTGGGTGAGCTGCCACATGGATGGCAGTGAAAGTCAGGGGTCTCGACGGACCAGACCTGAGCAGCAGAAGCTGGCTCACTATGGGGAAAGAAACCAGAGATTGTGAGGGAGGTGGAGCTCTACCAATTAGATCTGGTGGGGCTTACCTCTACGCACAGTCTGAGCTCTGGTTCTGTACTCCTGGATAGGGGTTGGACTCTATTCTTCTCCATAGTTGCCAGGGGGGTGAGCCGCCAGGCAGGTGTGGGGATACTCATAAATCCTCGGCTAAGCCTCCCTACGCCTAAGGGTGGTGGGGGCAAAACTCTGATTGTTGTTTGTGAGCATGGTGGTTAGTCGTCAATTTCCCTGGTGGAAGTCGCTGAGGTAGTTAAACATTTCCGCAGTGGCAAAGCCCCAGGGATTGATGAGATCTAGCCAGAAATGCTAAAAGCTCTGGGTGTTGAGGGGCTGTCATGGTTGACACGGCTATTCAACATTGCGTGGGAGTCTGGTACAGTGCCAAAGGAGTGGCAAACCAGGCTGGTGGTTCCCCTGTTCAAAAAGGGGGACCAGAGAGTGTGTGCCAATTACCGGGGTATCACACTTCTCAGCCTCCCTGGTAAAGTCTACTCCAACGTGCTGGAAAGGAGGGTTTGGCCGATCGTCAAGCCTCAGATTGAAGAGGAACAATGGAGTTTCTGCCCTGAACGTGGCACTACTGTCCTGCAACTGTGGAAGGTGCTGCGGGAGTATGGGGTAAGGGGGTCACTCCTCAAGGACATCCAATCTCTGTACTCCCAAAGCAAGAGCTGTGTCCGCGTTCTCGGCAGCCGGTCAGTTTCGATCCCGGTGGGTGTTTGCCTCTGCCAGGGCTGCGCTTTGCCACCAATCCTGTTTGTTATATTCATGGACAGGATTTTGAGGCATAGTCGTGGTGGGGAGGGGTTGCAGTTCCGTAGTCTGAGGATCTCATCACTGCTCTTTGCAGATGATGTGGTCCTGATGGCACCATCGGCCTGTGAACTTCAGCACTCACTGGATCGGTTGGCAGTTGAGTGTGAAGCGGCTGGGATGAGGATCAGCACTGCTAAATCTAAGGCTCGATGAGCATGAGATTGGCCATAGAACCTGAGCAGCGGGGGCAGTAGTGTGTTTGCTTTGCCGCACCGTTGTGACGAAAAGAGAGCTGAGCCACAAGGCAAAGCTCTCGATCTACAGGTCGATCTTCGTCCCTATCCTCAACTATGGTCATGGGGGATGGGTGATGACCGAAAGGACGAGATTGCGGGTACAAGCAGCCGAGATGAGTTTTCTGAAGAGGGTGGCTGTCTCCCTTATGGAAAGGGTGAGAAGTTCAGCCATCCGTGAGGAACTCAGATTAGAGACCTTATTCCTTTCTGTCATCTTTCATACTTCCTCCTCCATCACTTCTGTGTTTGGTTTCATTTGGTGTGTGATGCCGGGGAAACAGCCCAGACCTTGTCATGGGATTGGACAGTTAGAGATGTGTTCGGTCCAGTGTGATTCATGCATATTAATATGCTAATAACATACATTGTGAAGCTAGACTCCCAGGTGAAGTGAAGTGACTCCACTGAGGACAGATGTGAAAAGACGCAATCATGGCCGACAGCACACTGGACCCAATCCAAGCCTGGCCAGGGTTAGCATGGTATCTAATGAATAAGTAGGATATTTGTAGGATACATTTTCTACCTACTCTACACTAGCTTTTTTGCTTTGTGTGTGTGTGTGTGTGTGTGTGTGTGTATGTGTCACTAATTTCATTAAAATATGTAGTTATATCATGAATATATATTTATTTTTCAATGAAAGCTCCATTCATTAAGGATATATATATTTTTCAATGCAAGCTCCATTCATTAAGAACTCAGGTCAGGTCACACAAAAAGTGTCTCTTTGCTGTCTGTCCGGACACTGGTGCAGCAGAAAACAACTCTGCACGTCAGTGTGTGTATGTGTGTGTTTGTGTCTGTGTTACTTATCATCTCTTGAACCTAACTGCCTCTGCTGTTATCAGATGGCCCTGTACCACAGCAACCCTAACGTTAATAAATAACTCCTGACCTGGTGTGTGTTCATGTGTGTGTGTGTGTGTGTGTGTGTGTACCTACTGCTGCCATGACCAAAGCTCTGGCACATAGCAGGGTGCTTGTTGTTTGTGTCAAAACAGAACCTTGCAAGGGATCATGGGAACTCCTTCTGACATCCCAAATGTCAGAAGGACATTTCAGTTTCTGTCCAGTTTAATTTTTTTTAATTCATGAAACATCACATGAGTCACGAGTGGTGAATGGTGGGTTATGTGAAATCACAAACACCGACACACACACACGCAGGCACCCACACACACACAGGCACACTCACATACGTACACAGCACACATACGCGCATACCAATGTGCACACACACGTTCACTCACACACACACACACACACACACTGTGGGAGTGCTCAAATAATCAACTAAATCAAATAAAATTCTGTTGCACAGAAAGTAAACCACTATTATCTGAATATCCTCAATGAATCCAGACATCAAATTAGTACGTTTTATGTTGAGGTAATACGGAAAATGCTTGTTCTCAAAGTGATCTGAGATGCACAGGCAGTGATTTAGCGACGTAGCTTTTCTGTTAGGACCTTTCCAACAGGATGCAAATATAACCTTTGAAAACATTGTTAGCGCATTCACTCTTGCAGCTCATGACTCTCTGTCATTGGCTTCACAATGAAGAAGGTGAAACTGTAAAGAGGTTCCTGGGCTACATGCTATAGGGGACAACAGAGAGAGGGACTGGGGACTGCTGCAGGGCCCACTGGGAGCAGCCTGGCTGGGAGGGCCTGTCACACAGCAGCACTCACAACTCACATGCTGTACAAACAGCTCTGAGGCATTTTAGTGTCGTTTGCACGCTCGTTTGTCCTGTAGAAGGACATATTTGTGTGTGCTTTGGAATAATATGTATAAAGGTAACATTTTTAAAAAGTTAAATCATATCACATTATGTCTGCTCCAGATAGGGGTGTCAGTCAATTACTGAGATGTTTTGATTGTATGATTTCTGTTTTTATCTGTTTTCATGTGAACCCATTATGCTAATGACCCCATCCTAATTCCTGATGTTGCCACATGTCCTGCTTAAGCCGATTAGATCAACAACTATTTTTGCTAACGTTAATTTGATGATATCAGGCTAATTTTGTCTGTTTGCATTGTGTTGCATGTGTGTTTGCAGAGAGCAGACGCTTTAACATCATCATGTTTCCCAAGGCACAATAATGGATGTCAGCTGGAAGGCCGAATGATGCTGTTGATGAGCTATGACTTATTTGAGCTAATGCCATGATAACCGATGACTACAGCAATCTGTCACCCATACAGATATAAAGAACAGACACACATAGGCACATAAAGACCTGACAATAAGACACATGGAGGAGGTTGTCTCAAGTTGAATTCTTCTTCCTGAATGTTCTCAGTGCTGTCGGTGCTATCGAGAGCTTTGCGCCCATTAGTTGGCTGTAGAGGATTTGGCGGGGCAGGTGGTGTTCAGGCATGGGTATGGTGTGCCCTATCCAGAGCAGATGTTTTTTGGCCACAGCTTCAATCCAGATTGAGCCAGTGTTGCTAAGGATGTCTGTATGGGGGATTCGATCTTCCCAGGACAGACTGAGGATCTTCTGTAGGCAGCGGATATGGAAGGCCTCTAGGTTGGTGATGTGCTGGGGGTATGGGGTCCATGACTCATGCCCCATAAGGCAGAGTGGAGAGACATACCACATTGTAAACAGCAACCTTGGTACTGACCTTCAGGTTACGGTATTTAAAAACCCTGTTGCCTAGGCGTCCAAATGATGATGAGGCTTTATTGATCCGGGTGTGTATTTCTGTGTCAAGGGAGCAGCACGAGGACAAAGTAGAGCCAAGGTAGGTGAAGTGATCCACTGTTTTAAGTGGAACACCGTGTATGTAAAAACTGGGGTGTGTGGGGGGTGTGTGGGGGCTTAAACAAGCATGTTATGCTTGTTTAAGTTGCTATGTGTCAATAAATGTAATAGTGTCGTTTGTTGTCTAAAATGCCCCTCATCTCGTTTGGCCTTATGTAACTTGTAAGATGAATTATCCGTGGATTATATTGAGGCTAGTCTGGATTGTCACCCTTGGAGGAAAGCCCTCGGCATGCTCCAAAAAGTTCCCTGCTGCTGCACCTATGAAAGAAATAGTATCACGATCTTACCCGGAATCCCGACCCAGTCCACGCTAAAGTCGGGTTGCTTTGATCACACTTCACCGTAAAACCATCAACCTTGTTGCCCCCGATGTACCTGGATTATATCCCTCCTAAGCTGAGTAGGTCTAGCATGCGCAGGAAACGAGGCAAGAGAGGTGTAATACGCAACCGGCTGCGGCAAATACACACCAGACCATCACTCCCATCCATTATCCTCAGCAACATTCAACAATAAGATTCTGTCGTTTTGATTCCACTGCCCACCTCAAGGTGTGTGTAAACATAATTAACTAATTCACTATTACACCTTCTGACACAGACAGAATTTCCATAACTGTGGAGGAGGTCAGGGGGGCCTGAACACAGCAGTGCACTCATTTTAAAATCCTTTGCCAGGGAACTAGCCCCTGTGTCGCAACCGATTTTTCAGCTGTCGGTTGATACACACTTCATACCACTAGTATGGAAAACATCTCACATCAGGGCGCTTCCAAAAAACAATACCCCAAGGAATACAATGATTTTCGGCCAATAGCCCTTACCTCGATGATCATAAAGTGACTACTTAGAAAAGAGCATTGTTCAACTAAATAGATATCTGGGAAGGTATCAAGACCTATTCCAGTTTGCATACAACCAAGGTGGTTACACTGGTGCACATCTTATCTAAACATCTTGACAAACCAAAAACTTATAGCAGGGCTCTTTTTCTTGATTTTTCATCTGCATTTAACACATATCAGACATACTTTTATCTAAAATTATTAAGTTTTAGATTAACCCCTATCTTATTCACTGGTATTTTTCCTTTCGCACACACAGGGTACAGCTAGTCAAGGTAAATTACACACTATCCACTCCAAATACCACCAATGTTGAAGTACCCCAGGACTGTATTTGTTTCCCTGTGCTGTATACCTTGTATACTACAGACTGCACCACCAGTGTGCCAATCTTTTAAAATACTCTGACGACTCCACCCTAGTGACCTCATTCACCCAATCCGAGGACCATACACTGTACCAGGGCAATGTGGTGTGTCAAATGGTGTGATAAAAACATACTAATTTTTAACACTGTGAAGACAGAGGAAATCATTTTTGGAAAACCATCTAGTCTTCAGTCTGTCAGTCTTCTGTCCCCAGTGAAGAAAATCAATCGAGTGCCGACCTACAAATACTTGGCTGTTATGATAGGCGAAAATCTATCATGGACCTCTCACATAGAATTTACCTGCAAAAAGATACAACAGCATATCTATTTCCTTCAGAGCCTAAGATCCTTTGAAGCAAGTAGCCAAATAATTCATTTTTTCTTACGTCACTGATTCAGAGTGTAATGCTTTATTGTAGTCAAAAGATAGTCAAAGATAAGGAAAAAGTATATCATCAAATTAAAATTTGTTCAAAGATCATTGGACTACCTGTAGCATACCTCTTCCAGGAAGCCCACAACAAGAGCGTGTCAGGCTGGCCAGATATATTTCCAATGACGTCTTGCATGTCTTACACAGAGAATGTTTCCTTCACAGAGAAACGCCTTCTAGCATGCGCTATAGAGTTCCACATTAAGATCTAGTGCAATATTTATTTCATAAAATGTCACCAAGTGATGAAATTTTGGATATATTTATGTAGCCTCTTTGTAATATATGTATTCTTTGTCTTCTGTCATGCTTGATACTGTCATTTTTGGCTATGTTTCAGGTTCCATGTTTGTCTATCAATGCTTTATGTCTTACATGTATGTCTAAACGTTTGTCTATTGATGCTATATGTCTTATATGTATGTATATCTATTTTCCATAAATAAGCTGCCATGGGATGCAAAAAGACTTTCAGCCCAAACTGACAAATTAAGTTGTATCATATCGTATGACATTGTTTTTTACCGTTAACCAGTAGGCAAAAGGATTGATACATACTGGATATTGTGTTGAGGGCCTGCTGCATAGAGTCTGGGCTGCAGGGATTCCATCGGGTCCAGCGTTTTTATTGTTCTTCAGCCATGCAATGGCTTGCCGGCTTTCTGAGTAAATGGTGGGGTGTCCAAGTGAGTGGTTGGTGGCAGGTCTGTTGACCCATATATCCAGAATATGTGGGTCAACAGGGTTGGTGTGGTTGAGGAGACTATCAAAGTCATTTTAGAATCTCGTGGTGGTCCCTTGAAGAGCGTGGACCCGTCAGCTGACCGGACCAGGGCAATCGCCCGCTTCCTGGGGCCGTACAATGCTTTTAGGGCATTGTAAAAGCTATAAGTGTTATTGCAATCTGCCAGGTTCTGGATATCTTGCGCCCACCAGGTGTCCTCAAGAGTCCGGAGGGCTCGCTGGGTTGCTGTTCTTGGAGTAGTAAAAGTGGTTTTAAGGGTGGGAGATCCTGGGCAGGACAGGAGTGCAGTGTGGTCCTCATGTTTGGTGTTTAGAGTGACTGTATCTCAGCTGAGTTACAGTCAAACCAGTCCTGGTGATGTTTCCTTGACTAACCGAGCGCCTCTGAGGCTGCGCTATGAATAGCCTGAATAGCCAGTCAGCTGATTCCTCCGGGATCTTATTAATGTTTTCAGCAAGGAGCCTTCGAAGGTTGTCTTTGGTGGTAGGGCTGTTTAGCATTGTACGGTTGAGTTTCTTGTTTGAACCTTTCCTCTGGCCACGGGGTTGAATGCTCATGAGTAGTTTGGATCTGACAATGAGGTGGTCAGTCTAGCACTCCACGCATTAAACGGGTGGTGAGATATTTACTGTCCTTTTGACAGACATTCATGTAGTCAAGGAGATGCTAATGTTTTGAGTGCTGTTGCTAGTGCTCGACACAGAGGGAGAGGAGTCTGAGCCCGGTGTGGTTCATTTTCCCCACTCCATGCTGGCCAATGACTTTACTCCATACAAGGTGCTCCGTGCCCACTCTAGCATTGAATTCTCATGGATGGCATCATGAGCTTTGTAGAAATCTTCTTTGATGTTATGCTCGGCAAAGCCAACTCCATGATTATGGCGAGTGCCTTCGGGGGCCCCTTTCCAGAAGAAGGTGTACCCAGCACCACCCTCTGACACGGAGTCCTCTCTATATAGTCTGGTCTCGCTGAGAGCTGCTATGTCGATGTTATATCTTGCGAGCTCCAGGGCCCCCAGTGCTGCCCTGCAGTGGGGCCTGTCAGGGGTTTCAGCCAGATCCAGCAGTGTGTGAATGTTCCACGAAGCAATGCTTAGCTTATTTTTCACTTAGATTTTCGACCGCAAGGGAGATGCTCCGATGGTTGCGGCTTACCGTCCGAGTATAGAGAGCAGAACATTTTTGGACCAGGTTTTCTAGGTCCTTCCCCATCTCAAGGGGGAGCAATGTGGGGCTGCTCAGTCACAATGGAAGACACACACATACAAATACGCATACACTCACACATACACATAAAACACATAAAAATGTTACACTCCACACAAGCCCACATGTGCACACACAAATTGAATATATACACACACACACAAAAACAAGAATGGTCATATGATACACACGGTCACACATGGTCTCTAACACACACACACACACACACACACACACACACACACACACACACACACACACACACAGTTCAGCCACCACCAGCCTGGACTTGGCCTACTACCAATGCCCTGAGCCGTATTCTAAACTAGTAGCGGTTGTTTACCCCACGGTGCCATGCTGCTCTCCAGACCGAACTGACCCAGGGGCAGGGCAACATAACCTGTGCCCATCTCGCGGCCTATGTCCCTGGCCAGGGATTAGGGCTGTGTGGGCTACAGACAAACAGACAGCGAGGGAACGGGAGTCATCATGAGTAAGGACATGGAGGAAGGGTGGCAGGGTGCCATGGCTGACAGTTAGGGTGCTGGACTGGTATAGTCTCACAGAGCTATACAGCATTGGTAAACTGTGTTAGGAACCAGCTCTTTAACAGGAAGAAATCTTGATTAACATGCAGGTACGACCAATCCCGGACCGTATGCCAGGAAAAGCACACAGATATGCTTTGATGTAAAAGGTGAATAATTGCTTAGCGGACTCCTGTAGCATAAACTGTGTGACAAGGCAATGGGAATCTTGTCTTGAGTTTCTTCAAGAAGATGCATTGCTTATATTGCTGCATGTATCAGACTTTCTGGCTGAGACTAGCTTGTTGGTAAAGAGACTGGCGACAGTGAGGAACGGGCAGAAAAGCCTCTAACAGTAAAAATATTTCATTATTACTCATGAATGACACACTTATTTATTTATTTATTTATTTAGTTAGTTAGTTATTTAAAGGTTGACCTATAAGGAACGGTGCCATCATTTTTACATAATTTATTTTATATTCTGTTATTGAATTCTGTTCAAGGTGAGTTTCAGTGGGTCACAGCTCAACTGATCTGAGCTGTGGAGTGATTTATAAGCTATAGGGTTAGGGTTAGCATTCAGAAGAGATAGCTCTATATGAATACTAGTCAGTGTGTGTCTGTGTGTGTGTGTGTGTGTGTGTGTGTGTGTGTGTGTGTGTGTGTATGTGTGTGTATGTGTGTGCATGTGTGTGTGTGAGATGTTCAATCAATGGACCATGGGGTGCATGAGGGGAAAGTGCAGAGCCGATCGCTGGCTCTGACATCACAAACCTCAACGGCTCATTGGCAGTTGCCCAGTGACCCAGAGGTCATCAGGAAGCACATCGATCAGCCCATACTATTGTGCTTAATTGGGCACTATTGGAAATCCCCAAGGAGCTTGACTCTGACCATGGTCACGGTTAAAAAACAAGGTAAGAAAGGATGCAAGAGGACGAATACAAGACATGGTTGGGATAAAAAATATAGTTTGATGAATTAGTTAATAAGCACTTGCTGTTGTTTTCCTTAAAGCAATTATACATATTTGCCTGTCATAGTCCACACTGGTTACTTGGTTCCCTGAGGGTTGGTTACCTCCATGGTCAGCATAGGGGGAAGGTTATAGATCATAGGTCAATGTCATTGAAGAGGTGAATTCACACCCCCACCATGTTCCATACACACATGCAGTTTTCACAACCTAGCCTTCTAGCATTCCTATTCCTATCCTTGGCAGCGCCCACTTGCCTACAACTAAACATGTGGCCGTGAGTGTGCTTTCATGTTTGTGTGGGTGTGTTTTGACTGGGTTCTGTGATCACATGCCATTTCCACCAACCTTTCCACCACTGCTGGTCCCTCTGCTCCGTCTCCTTCACCACCACCACCACCACCACCACCACCACCGCCCGCGTGGGACGGTGCTGGCTGCACTTGCTTGCCCTGCCCCAGGAGGTGGGACCAGCAGGGAGGAGAGGGTGGGAGCAGAGCTGCCGCTCCAACAGGATGTCGTCCAGACACAACAGCATCACCACCATTGTTTCTGTCTGGAGGTATAACAAGCACACT
Source organism: Trisopterus minutus (assembly GCA_027122715.1). NCBI lineage: Eukaryota > Metazoa > Chordata > Actinopteri > Gadiformes > Gadidae > Trisopterus > Trisopterus minutus. The sequence continues at coordinate 10,875,542 of JAOPUD010000089.1, forward strand.
GTGCCGGAACAGAGGTGAGGAGGAAGAGTGTGGAAAAACGGCAACATCAATGACAGAACAGGCATAGACATGACTATTAGAGGGAGGAAGGAGAAAGTCGTCTGCCCAAATGAGGAAGATGAAGAAATGAGAGAATGACAACAATATGAAAATGATTTATGTTTTTAGTAATAGGGTTAGGGTTAGTTAAATGATAACTATATAACAAACCCTGATCATATTACCGACTAGAGTCTAGACTATGTTTGGAAAAGCACACTCAGACGCACACACAAACAGGCAGGACATCTGAATGGGATCTGAACCATGCTACAAAAAGACCCTCATAAACGCTATCAACACACAACACAAACCCACTTACGCACACACATTCATAAGGCACACACACCGAGACACTCACACACCAACACACACCCTACACACAAACACAGACTTATCTCAAACCATCCCTTGCACCCCTCACAACTGTAATATTTGAAGGGAACAAATACTGCTGTGTCAAATCGATCACAGTTGCTAAGACCGCCTTCCCTGTCGACTGAGAAAAGCCTGTGATAAATCCAGACCCCACCCTCCCCCTGCCGTCTTCCATCTCTCCCCCATGCCAACCTTTTTTCGTAGTGGTGGGTGGCGTTAGCGGGATAGAGGGCAGCAGCTTGGATAGGTTATGGCCAGGATTGTTAGAGGCACTATTGAAGGAGTATCTGCTCCCTGGCAGGTGTCAGGTGGACAATCAGGAGCTCTGGAGTACAGAGACTGAAGATGTATAAGAAGAGAATAATAAGAAGAAATATAAAAAGAATGGAACAATGGAAGAAGAAGAAAAATACCTCATTCCTGACTGAGGTCTTCATCGCGAATTACCTTTTAATGCTCTTTTGGAGTTGAGTGTTAAGGTTGTTGTTATTGTTCAACTACAGCCCTTTTGGGTAAAGTGTAGTATTGCATATTTATATATTTATATTTTAAGTCTAATTATGAATGCAATAGCATTTCTTATCGTTAAAAAACAGGAAATGTACCACAGTATTGCACATTGTCAGAAGGCATTGTATCCTTACCTCCTCTTTGATACCCTGGCCAGGGGGAGAGGTAGATGGGTGGTGGGAGGATAAAAGAAGGGCCTTGGGGCATGTCAGCTGAAACTGATGTGTCAGGGGTATTAACATCTGATAACTCAGCCCATATGACAGACTCGAGGCCAATAGGTGATGTATTGCCACCATTTTGTTTAGCATGTGTCTCTTTGAGGAGGGCAATGCATGTCCTTTCCTCACATTGACTGTCTCTCTCTCTCTCTCTCTCTCTCTCACTCTCACCCTCTCTCTGAGAAATGTGCATAAAGAATTGCACACATTCACACAACCACACACGTACATGCACACACACCCCTTTCTGAAATCCCAAGGTCATACACAATATGTCCTTGTCATTTTCCGTGCGGGGGGGTTGTGTTGTATGTGTGTGAAAAAGGAGTTCAAATGCATCTTAAAGTTTCTTCTTCTGACATAACAGAACCATGATCAACAGACAGATTATTGGCCTTGTTATATTGGACATGGATAGCATTGCTAATACTTTTTTAGGTAGAAGGGTTGTTACTCACGGACGATTGCCTCCAGTCTACTTGTAGGCATTGTGAATGATCTACTTACCTGCTTCTAAAATTGCAATGTATACAAATTCTCTGTTTGTTGTATTGAATCAAAGTATCTGCTAAATTAGTAAATTGTATTCATATTCTGCAATGAATGTGCTTCATTGTACCACGATGCTGTTCGGTGAGTAATCAAATCTTCATAAAAATAAAAAATTTAAAAAAATATTAAGGGAGATATATTATGGTGTTCTCCCAACAAGAAAACATACTATATGAGTTCCAGAAAACATGTTTTTGAAGCTGTTTGCTGGAAATAGCTTCTAGGTAAAAAGATCTTGCCTGCCGCTATTCCCCTCTCTTTGAGTCCCTTCAGAATGTGCTGTTTCTGGTGTTTGTAGTATTAATGCAAATGAGCTGCTGCCCATTGACAAATTAGCTGTCAGAGTAAACCCCAGTGTGGAGGAGAAGTGATTGTTGCCGTTTGTGGACTCCCGGAGCTCTATATCTATATAATTTAATAATAATAATAATAATATATAAGTATCTATATAATATAATATCTAATATCACGGCCAAAAGATCTGCGCCTCAGATGATATTATGAATCATAAAGACTGCGTCTGACGTCTCTGGTACTTCCACAACAAGTAAAGACTTATGGGGGTTATCTTAGGGGTTATCTCGGCCATGGTTGAGAAGAATTAGGGGAAATAAATTTTGCCTTTGACTCTCTGAAGTCCAGATTGAACCGCGACATGGAGGAGAAAGGGAGTGTACTCCTGGAGCTGAGCTCCGTGAGCTCGGTGGCAGTCCGGTAGCTCCAGCGGGGGGAGCTCGGTGGCAATCCAGCAGCTCCGCCAGACTCCATACCAGGCAGTCACACCATGGCAAACTGACAAATTAGACTATCTATTTTTTTATGGAATCTCCCGGCTTCGCAAATGCGTGAACATCTCCGCCCAGTGCCCGTCAGCTGGTCCACAAAATTGTATCCATTCTCTGATCGGAGGGGGATGGGGAAGTGGGTGGTAATATTAAAATGTTCTTGCTTCCTAGTAGGTGCCGAAACTAACTTGCTCGTTTGGTAACTAGACGGGATACTTTTAGAAATCCATATCTCACTCAAAGCATGTACAGACTTATTTAAAAGTTTGTGTGCATGTGGCAGCACCAGAGACCCCAAACAACACCCCGATTCCCAGGAAAAGTGTTTTTTTCATAATATGTCCCCTTTAAGAAAATGTCAAAAAAAAGATTCGCAATTTGTAAGAAATGTTGCCTACTTGTCTAAAGTGAAAGCATGATTTTTTTGTACATTTGTCTCCCATGATGATGAGCGATTGTACCTATGACGTCTATTCTCAGCTTTAGGCGCTGGATGTGACATGTTTCAACACCCTGGACCTCAAATCTGGTGCTCTGCTCTGTGTTGCTTTCTGACTAACACACGCCTGCTTTACACACAATGGTGCCTAATTCCTCCACACTAACAGAGTGTTGAGAATACTATTGTCCACGGAACAGCTAATACGTTTTCCGATTGCAGATTCAAAAAGTTTTCTTAATGACAAGTATCTGTGTAGCAGCAGTTTGAATTTATAGAGGGTTTTCACGGCGCGTCATCAGCGCGTCATCAATCCGGCAGTCGCCATGTTGGAGGTACTCGGCAAGGTAAATAAAGCGCACGCCAAGGTAAATAAAGCGCACGCCGCAGTAGATCCCGAATATCTTCGTGGAAAATGGTAAATTATTGCCGTGTTTTTGGCTGTACCAATCGGTCAGACCGCGAAAAACATTTGGAGTATTACAGACTGCCAAAAGTTATAACTAATCAAGGAGAACAATGCCAAAAGTTGTCAGAGGAAAGGAGGCGCTTGTGGTTAGCGAAGCTGAACCAGGATCTACGTGGCAAAAATCTGGACAACGTCCGAATTTGTTCGGCCCATTTCTTGTCAGGTAAGTGACATGTTTTTATGTTGCATTATTGACTTAATATCTGATTAGGATCATATTTAATAGCCTGCTACAGTAGCAACACAGTTCTTAAAATGTAGAGCTACAATGTGCTGTATTTCTCATTGTATTCCAGGTAAAAGGTCTGACCTTTATCAAAAGGATGACCCAGATTGGGTGCCATCTGTCGGAATGACAGGTCAGCAAAGGTCTCCTGAAAAAGCTGGGACATCATCACGCTACAGCCGTCGTGGGAATAGAACCCAGCAGAGACTGAGAGAAGCTGCTGCTGATGCTGCTGCTGGTGCTGGAGTTGCTGCAGAGACTGATGATTCTGAGACTGATGACCCTACTACAAGTGGTTATATCAGCAGCAATTTGTGCAGCACAGAGACTCAAAGTGAATTGACTGGTGATTTAATTGAGGCTATGACCAGCGAACTTCAAAATCTTAGAACTGAAAACATCCAGTTGTGCTCTGATGTTGCACATTTGTCCACTACCTATGACCAAAGTGCATTTGTTGATAATGATGAAAAGGTTTTATTTTTCACTGGCCTACCTACATACCAGATACTGTTGGTACTCTTCACATTCCTTAGTCCCCACCTCCCTGTGAAGAAGTCACTTGATAAGTTTAAGCAGTTGATGCTGACACTGATGCGCCTTAGGCTTAATGTTTCCACGACCTTCCTGTCATATGCATTTAACATATCAATAGCCACTGCTTCTAGGATAGTCACTGATGTCATTGATGTCATGTTTATTCGTATGAAACCACTTATCATATGGCCAGAAAGAGAGCATTTACAAAAAACTATGCCAATGCAATTCAGGAAACATTTTGGGAAAAAATGTGCTGTTATTATTGACTGTTTTGAGGTTTTTATAGAACGTCCGTCTAACCTTATAGCCAGAGCAGAAACATGGTCTTCCTACAAGCACCATAACACAGTTAAATTCTTGATTGGTATTACACCACAGGGCACAGTGTCTTACATTTCAAATGCATGGGGAGGAAGAGTCAGTGACAAATACCTAACTGAAAACTGTGGCTTTTTGGACAACATAGTTCCTGGTGATCTTGTCCTTGCTGACCGTGGCTTTAATATTCAAGCCACTTTGGGTTGTATAATGGCTCATGTAAAAATTCCAGCCTTCACTCGTGGAAAGTCACAGTTGGCTCCTGTTGACTTAGAAACCACAAGAAAAATTGCCCATGTCAGGATTCATGTTGAGCGTGTAATTGGTAGCGTGCGCCAGAAATATACCATCTTGGGGGGGATATTACCAATTGATTTCTTGATGTGCAAAGATAGTGATGGTTATTGTACCATTGATAAGATTGGACTTGTCTGTTGTGCTCTGGTGAACCTTTGCCCATCCATTGTTGATTTTGACTGAAGAATATTTTTACATGCACTTTGTCAATAAAAAGACTATATAGCCTAAAATTATTTATAAATGGATGTTAATTTACAGTTTTTGTTAATGTATTGTTGTGGAAGAGAACAAATCATAACACTATCATCAGAACAAAGATTTATTAAAGGAAAACCACAGTTATCAGAACAGATAGCTTATAAACTATACAGTACTATAAATTATAGTATATACAGTATACTATAGTGCGAACATAATTTTGTATGTAATTTGAGTTTTACAACTTTTTGTGTCAGTATAGCATTGCAAAATCTCACCAACTTGAAATCAAATGCTAAAAATATTTAAAGAACAGTTTCAAAAAAGGTACACGTTTCTAAATAAATTAAATATTGTTTTAACCAACATTAAAACAAAGTGCCTGAAGTGCGTAACTTCACAACAGTCCACTAAAAAATACAGTTTTGTTTTTTTACTTCAAAGGTTTCTTTCCCTTTTTTGGCTCAAACTTAGGTAGCTTTTGGCACTTTGGGCAATACCATTTTCCCTTTGGTGCAACCTTGACATTAATGCACGAGTAGTGAAACCACTTAATATGACATTTTGCATTGTCACACAAAATCATCTTTCCAAACTCAACCTGGCCACAGAAACACCAGGTTTCTTCTTGGCCACTGGCACTTGCGGCACAATCAGAGCCATGTGATTCAGCCGAGGTAGATACTCCAGGTTGCGAGGACACATTGGCCATGGTAGATGAAAGCCTTGTGTAAAACTTGCCAACTAACTCTGGCATAATGGCTGTGTCAAAAATATTCTTGCTTTTCTGGCATATTGTGTCCCAAAACTCTTCATCAAATAAAATGCACTCAACGTGCAAATCCTTTTCTGTCCAAACAACAAAATAGGCAGATTCCAGTTTGCACACCCCAAGTTGAGTTTGCACCTGGTAGAAATACTGGTGGTTTCGGTTAAGTGTCAGTTTCCCTTCACTGTCCTTCTCCAAATAGGATACACTGTCCAACATGTCACTTTTCACACAGAATGGACATTTCACTTCAATTACACTGACACCACAACAATCACAAGAAACAAGGCCATCGGGAGAAGCCCCCAAGAATGGCACACTTGGATTTATGAAAAAACCTGTGTCGTGTACTTTAACATTTTCATGAGATTCCTTATGTACATCTATAAACATATCACGTGCAAATTTCTCATGATTACATCCCCAGGTAGTGGCTTTTGATGTGAATCTGTATGACTCAGGATAGCATACACTTTTGATTAAGCTCTGAGCTGGCTGTTTTGGATCAGTGCAACATGCAGTTTTCATTTTAGATGCTGTGATTCGACCAGCGCGAAATCTAAACCACAGTTTAGAGGAAGCTTGATCCCTTGTAGCGGCCTCAACTGCCTTTGCTTGCTCCTCTGAAACAGAAATTTCAACATCTTTGCATGTGGACAATAGCTCACTATAGTCCATGTGAACTGCTTCGTCTTTTCGCAATTCCGTCAACACAAGAGGTAAATTTTCTCCAATTGATTTTGGAACAAAACTGTCAGAGTAAGGCTCAATCAGGGACAAAATAGCAGACTTTGATCCAGTCGCGCTAAGAGCACTGAATAATGATGACAGTTCATCACTGGTTGGCTGTTGCGGTTTCCCAACTGTAACAGTAGAAGAAGTGGAAGTATCACTTGGGTCCTCAAGTGGCTGTCCAAGAGCAGCACATTTCATCCTGCCAGCTCTTTTACTTGAGACCTCTTGGTTACAGTGAAGTCAATCTTCCGGCATTCCCTGTATTCCACCTTAGACAGTGCAGTAGGTAACAGCCAATACGCCTACTCTTGCGTCACTGTCTTTGAGTCCCTCAACTTCACTGTTTCTTCTATGAGAAACAATAATGCAGCAACATGTGTGCACGTCTCTCCGAGGCCAGCCATACACGTGCAGTGGGCTCCAAGTATCCGACCAGACTTCTCAGCGATTATCCAGGGTTCCAGGGGTGTTTCTCGGATTGATTGAGAATGGAGAACCTGAATAAAAGACATGACAACCAAATAAGTAAGAATAACAAAATAGTTTCTCACCGTTTCACTTTAAAAAAAATGAATAACAGTTAGGCTTATCTGCATCACTTGTTCACAATGTGGCCACACAGGCCACCAGAGGTTATAAACTCTGATAGTGATAAATGCACTATAAATAAAGTTGATAGTGTACAGTGTACATAGCAATCTAGACTGTGGTCTGTGGACTGCATATCAAACTGGGGGTCCTTGAAATGAAAAACGGTTGAGAATCACCTGGCTACACCTTGGGTATTGCAATGATATCATACAGTTATGGTTAGGTTGATTAAAGACATTATTGCATTACTTACTTTGGCCTTCGCAACACATCTGTCGTCGATCACTTGGTATTGAATCTCCCTCACCCATCCACACACCATCTGGTTATAGGCCTCCAAACTTTTGTAAGCTTTAAGGTCTTCCGCTGTGTATGGGCTTGGCGAGAAAACCAGGTAGTTGACGATGTCAGGATAACAAACCGACGGAAGACTCTCCGGGTCGCCATTGATCCAAGACGAGGGAGCCAACTCGTAGGGATCTGCACCACCAATCAAGTCTAACTTCCTCAAATATCGTGCTTTTTCGCCCGGTCCAAGTCCTTCCCTGTATGCCTTTGCATCTATAACGCCTTTTGACGAGCTTTTCTTGGGTTTATGACCTTTATCCATCGCAGCGTTTTCGTTTATCCAGCGCAGAGTTTACATGCATTACAGCGCAGTGTTTACATCGAGTGCCTCCAACATGGCCGCGCATCCGGGTTACTGCCCAAGACGTGACGTCGGTGAAAACCCTCTATTGTTTCCCCGTGTCGGAAAGGTGATGTGTCCATGGAGTTGTGGAAACACGCTTTTGGGGTTGGCATGGTTGAAATCCCCAGCCAGGATGAGGAAGGCATCTGGGTGGGCTGTCTGCTGCTCACTGATGTGCTGGTGGAGTTCATTCAGTGCCTCACTCCTGTTGTTGGTGGAGCCAGGCGGGATGTAAATTGCTACCAGCAATATGGCACTGAATTCCCTCGGTAGGTAGAATGGCCGGCATTTAATGACCATAAGCTCCACCAGTGATGAGCAATGTTTACAGACCACAGCAGCGTCGCGGCACCAGGCATCACTGATGTAAACACAGAGTCCCCCGCCGCGAGTCTTCCCCCCCTCGACGAGCATCGTCTGTCTGCTCGGTAGCATGTTAGCCGGGCTAGCTGGATAGCACAGTCCGGTACGCCGTCATTCAGCCATGTTTCCACAAACACAAGAACGCAACAGTCACTCACGCTTTTGGAAGTTGTGCGGAGAAGTCTGATATAATCCAGTTTGTTGTCCAGCGAGCGTACGTTGGCCAGCGTGATGGTAGGGTTGGTCGGCCGATGAGGGCTAGCCGCTAGCCTAGCTCGGATACCTCCGCGCTTCCCCCTCTTCTGCTTCCTCATGCTCCGCCTGTGGCGCCTCCTCTGTGGGCTGGATACAGGAGTGGGGGTCGGTGGATGAGCCGGTGTCGTGCCAGAAGTTGATTTTTGCCAGAAACTGATTTCCGGTCCGCGGGAGCGCGCACGGTCTGTTAAAGTTGTGAAGCGCTGATTCTGTGGCGCTATGGCTGCTTTCATTAGGCTCAAACAGCGCCAGTATGCCACAGTTTATATCGATGATAAGTATTTGTGAGACAATAAAACATATTTTAACACATTTGGCGGTGATGAACGTTGGCTGTTCAGAATGTAGGCCAATCAAGCGTTTATGAAGCGATCATTGAATGATCCGATAATGACGATAGTGTGAGAAAGATCATCAAATGTTTTTTTTTAATTGTTTTTTTTATCTCTGTTTATGTGTTTGATAGCCTCCTGTGTGTCCAGTAGCCTAATAGGCCTATTGTTGTTGGGTAGATGGTGATTTATATCTGGCTTGTATTTAGGCAAATAAAGATATTTTGAATCGAGATTGTTTATTTGTTTCTGCCTCAAAATGGCTTGATATCACTCAGCAAAGTAATACTGACAAGATTTGATGTCAACCTGTGCTTGAATAATGTGTAAAGGGCCATTACAATGTAAAAATCAGCATATTTCACCTGCCAGAAATTGATTTACGCCTCTGGCACTGTACAGAGATGAATATTTTTGCTCAAAATGACTTGATATCACTCAGCAGAGCAACATTTACAAGATTTGACCTCAACCAGTGCTTTTTACCACTTGAAAAACGCATA
>JAOPUD010000089.1:10899182-10909692 GCA_027122715.1 Trisopterus minutus
GTGTGTGTGTGTGTGTGTGTGTGTGTGTGTGTGTGTGTGTGTGTGTGTGTGTGTGTGTGTGTTTGTGTGTGTGTTTTGCACATGTGCATACGTGTCTATGCATTTTTGTGTATATCCCAATGTGCCATGTGTGTATAGCTGGGCAGTAACGTGCACATAAATGCATGCTTGTGCTAGTTGATGTACTTATGATTCTGAATAACCTATGAAGGCAGATTGTTGCCGTTGTCCTGGCCTGCAGTGGCATTCAACATGAAACTACTTAACGTATTACCGTATCCATCTAAACGCACATTATCATAACCTTCCTTTAAAGAGTCATTATGAGCCTGGGGGCAGAGAATGCTTGATGTTGGAGCGCTTTTACTTTGAAAATGATTGATGAGGCATCGTAGCTTGTCATCAATCACTTTCGATTCAATTACACTTTCATTACACAACCAAGGCTCAATCTTTTGGGCTTGCAGCTTTTAAGCGGCTCCATCCAAAGGTTGGACTTACTTTTTAGTAGAGCGATGCTTTGTTATGTTTGTTTGATGGTAAATCAGTGATTTAACTTCTTGAAGATAAAGCAGGATAATTACTCATTATGTCCCATGAAAAACACACTCTGATGCTTCATTGTGTTTATGTGTGTGTCTGTGTGAGTGTCGATATATATTTCAGTATGAGGCTAAAATTCTCTGCCTTCTTATTTGACCCTGCACTATGATGTGAATATGCTACTATTAAATCAAATATATGCACATACTAAAATACAGTTTGTTGTTTGATGTCATCTGCATATAATAATCCATAGATTCACTCTGAAGCCCACAGTCTAATAATAAAGGGAGAATTTGGGATATGTAGATCCATTAGGATGATATACTTATATATATTACCGTTACTACAGTAGTAGATTCAATTTAAATTGCACTGAAGCAAATGTAAAACTCATAAAATGTCAAATGTAATGTCATAAAAACTTCCCTGCAACATATAATTTCACTGAGTTTTAAGCAGAAAGAATGTTATCCCTTGAAGCCATCCGAAATCTGCTATGACTTTAATTATGCGGCAGCTTCCAAATTACATGTTAGCCAGTGCCACAGTACCGCATTTAGCCTGTCAAAATCCTCTGTAACTTATTATTTGGTCTGTATTATTTGGTCTGTCGTGGTCTCCTCTCATTAGTGTTTACAGACTCTGTGCAGACTCAGATTAAAGCCCTTAATTTGGCGATGACAACCACCATCATCATGAATGTTTTCAGTGAGAGTACAGTGTATGAACAAAATACATGCTTTATATGTCAGAGTGCAACTCACAGGCCTGCTGTTCCAATCATGGAACAAATGTTCTCCACCATTCTGGTTGTTGTACTTCTGTTCTGTTCAAATTTGGGTGATTTCACTGATTCTATTGAAAAATGACTACTTCATAAACTAACAGCTTACCAGAACCATCACACTCTCTGTTGTTCATGGTGCTATGGACAAGTGTCTGGCAAGATGTTGTTGTCTGACTGACTTTCTTTTGTTTTCAGGACTCCAAATTCACCTCAGACTGCTGGTTAGTGTTGGCTTATTGTATATTTAGTGTTGCAACCCCAAGAAAAACAAATCTATTTACTATAAGCCAGCATTGGTGAAAACATTTAAGTGGTAGCTCTATAACTTTTTCCGCAGATTGGTCATTCGATTTTAAACATGCAATGGTTGAAAGTAATAAATGTCACTTCCCTGCTTTCTGAGTAAAAAGTGGGGCCAATGGTCCTGGTGCTAACAGAGAGAGACAGGGAGACAGAGAAAGTGAGAGAGAGAGAGAGAGAGAGAGAGAGAGAGAGAGAGAGAGAGAGAGAGAGAGAGAGAGAGAGAGAGAGAGAGACAGAGACAGAGACAGAGACAGAGACAGAGGTTTAGGATTAACAGGCACAGCCAGAATGAAGACAGTAAGATTTTGAATGCAAGAGAGAGAGAGGGAGCTGGTTAAGAAGACCATATGAGCTAGAGTGAGAAGTCAAAGGGCAGGGGAGTGGGTGGTCATGCCAACCTGACTAGCAGCCAGCGACCATCCTGGCTCTGTCTTAATCTTGTCAAGCATCTGACGGCGTCAGTTGGAACCAACCCGAACGCCTCACTAATTACATTTCCCCAGTCGGGGTCTGAAAAGGGAAGGGAATGATTAGAAAGGTCCCTATATTTGCACACAAAGAAATATGATTCCCTTCCATTACTAGTAAATCTTTCTAATTTGTAATATTAATTTGTTTTCAACTAGATAAAAATAAATACAGTATATATATATAGTTTTTTCATTTGTTCCCCCCCCCCTCCCCCCCATTTTTAGATCACTGTAAAAGGTGTTTTAGCCAAAGTAGTGGGCTTTCACCGTGTATGGCGATGTAGGCACATGTATGGACACACAGATAAACAGTAGCCATGCCAACTGGGCCTGAATCAGAAGTAATCCTGCAGTGTGTGTGTGTGTGTGTGTGTGTGTGTGTGTGCGTGTGCGTGAATTGTGTGTGGAGATGCCGTGGGTATAACCTGGAGAAGCGGGGCCCGCCTCACATCTCATCTGCATGAACTGAATCAGATCTGACAGGGCTATGCAGCGCTAGCTATAGAGCACTGGGTGTTCTGCGTTTCCCTGTGTTTGAAGGCTACAGCCGGGAGGCCTGTAGGTTCATTGGCTAGGCTGAGGGTTGTTTCATAACCACAAACACAATACATTCCAGGGGATGGGTTAGGGTGGTAGATGGTTTTATACTTGGTTGGTTAGGGAATAGATGCTAACTAATGGTTGATAATTGGTGTGATTAGAGCTAAAATGTGTGAAAATTCTCTATAGCAGTGGTTCTCAACTGGGCTGGCTTTGGGACCCATATTTTCCCATGGTCATTAAGTCGCGAACCACTTTTATACAATTCAAACCAAGCAATTTATTGGAGAAATAAATAAAAGTGAACACACATACACAATGTCATCATGACCTTTTTTAAACATAAATAAACAAATATTTTCATCCCTGCATTCAATTCACGAACCATTAAGAACAAGTTCACAACCAACTTTGGGTCAAAACCCACCATTTGAGAAACACTGTTCTAGAACATTTATCTCTCTCTGTCAGCATGGGTTTTTGCAGAGCCATGGAGAAAGAGAGTTGCGTCATCCATCAGGCCAATTATTTTAGAGCACTGACTGACAATGTAGACCCTCAATAAGTCCAAACCTTGGGAACGAAAAGCAGGAGTCGGCTTTCAGAGCTCTTTTCGAATGTAAGTTAAATGGCAGCACTTTTGGTGTTGCATGAGTTTGAGTCGGAAAGGGTAGAATATTTGTTACCTAAACATTTGAGATAACTGTTTTGTTGTTTGCTTGTGGTAGAATGAGGATGTCATGATAAAAAGTGTGATGATTTCGATACTGATCATTATTGATCACAAGGACATCTTAAACTGAAGAATAACTAAACGTTCAAGGCTGTGACATTATTCTGTGATGCATGACTGTCTATATGGATAGGAAAGTTTTAAGATGTAGAAATAGACCTCCCTACTAATGTAATTGAGATGTTGTAGAAACAACATCAACGAGTATGGGATGACATGGAAATGGGTTGCTGTACCTACTCCACACCCTGACCAAATAAACAATAGGTGTCATTACCTCACATAGTTTGTGATAATAGTCTATGTGGTGGTCAGATTGCTCCTGCTCACTTGATGCAACGTAACTCATCGTAACTCATTCTGTGAGTGGATGATGCATCCCCATTAAAGACAGCCAACCATGATAGAGTCATGCCTTGATGGGGGGTGGGTCCAAGGACAAGACCAGATCAATGGGCATAGACCAAGACATTAAAACACTAGGTGAATGAGTTTATTAAGGCCTCAATCTTAAGGTCAATTGGTCTACTTCTTAGCTTACAGATTAAGAATATCAACTGAATTACTGAATGTTCATGCCTAAAAACCCACGATTAACTTGTGTATGGTCATGCTATGTGCGCATTGCAATCTGATTAAACTTTCAAAATTATTAGGTTCGGTCAATTTTGGAATAATGTTGTTTTAGAAAAGAATAGTTTTTAATGCTGGATTTCTGAATGTAGTTATGGTTAGACCAGTATATAAAGATTTATTAGGGCAACATTGTCTTTGTTATGTTAATTATATATTAATAGGCTAAATAACTAATTTGGTCAACAGAAGGTGACAGAATGATCTCTGTCACCTTTTGTTTGCTAAATAATATGAAATTTCAATTTCATTGTAAATCACTTATTTTGTCAGTGAGTCAACTCAGCCATGAGATAGTTTGAGTGACACTGCTTCGTTATGTTAGGAATATGTCTGTTACTATAATAAAGGGTTACTTCGATAGTCAATATAATGTGTCTGTAGCCCAGTAAGTAGTAGGAAGTAACTTACTTAATACTTACTTTAAGAAATCAAAATAATAGTAATCTGCCCACCAAAAGCCATACTAACTCACAACTACATTTGTTGTGATTATTCATGTGGACATTTTGATAAAGAGGAAGTATTCATTCTGGGTCTGGGGGGTTTCATGTAAGCCTAAAGAGTGTATTTATTCTTTATTCAGGGAAGCTGAGGATCTTATGATGATAATATGTGAGATTGATGTGCATAGGGCTTGGTCTGCTGTGATCCAAATGACAAATCAAATCAATCAAATATATGTTTTATATATTTTGTTTTATTTATTAAGGTAGGTACGCATACATAAAAAACATAGGATACAACGGATTAGGGCTGAAGCCGCCATGTTTACTCATCATACGATACAGAAAGCAGAGGGCTGATGACTTTGTAGGTATGTGCACGTGGTGGCATAGTACTTTAACCCTTGTGGTTGCTGTGGTGATGGAGTAACTAAGAACCTAAAACTGCATTTCAACGGGTCCAAATGTAATATTTTTCCATTTTGGCGTCAAGAACTTTATTGTGACTGAGATGTCCCACATAAAAGCCTCCCCTGCGTCACACCGGACTATTACTGTCTTTCAGACTTCAGTGCTTTGTGTGGGACCATTTCACCCCCCCTCGCAATTTTGTTAATTCGTCAAGCGAGACACTTCCTGAATGGGTCACCTGACAGGACCATTGTCGGATGAGGTTCACTCGCTCGTACCCTGAAGACACACTCACTTGCACCAGCTACCCTTCCCCCATTCCCCCCCACCCCCTGGAGAGACAGGGAAGCGATTCAACCAGAGAGGTATGCCAGAGCCTAGGGATCATCAAGCATCGATTAGTCAGGCCTGGCTCTGAAAATCAATGGCATGGAACCTCCTGAAGATCCTCATTGTTCTAACCGATGCAGATAGAGAACAAAGCAGACAAAATAAAAATGTTCATTTGTCCTGGCCAGGTCTGTGTCCAAGTGTGGCGGATCGCTGTTTCGTACGATCATTCAAACTTAACACATAGATCAATTTATATGTGTGAGTACGTTTGTCATTGTCTGTATCTGATGCAAGCCTTGATGTGTACATACACAGAAGTGGCCAACCAATTAGGCCTCAGAAGGAGTGATGGAGGCAGACGGAACGAAAGCAAAATATTGACATGAAGAAAAACAAACGTAACGAATCCAAGACTGCCACAGAGAGACTGAGCATTGTGAGGAATTAAAGACAGAGTTTACGATTAAAGAGGAACTATGCAACTTTTTTTTTGCTTAATTTACCTTAATTGTTCAGGTTAAGAGTCATTGTAGTAGTTCTATAACACTTTATGGGTCGATTGGTGTCTGTTTCGACTCCCCCTGGCACATCTGGGCGGAGAAAGGGAAAATACAAGTTTGTGGTGGCGACCAGTCGCCAACTCTCGTTGGAGTCTCGGGTCATGCGAAGTAACAAATTGCTTTACGGCACTTCACGCCCACAAACACGGAACTGGCTTGATATATCACAAGGAGCGAAGGGATTGTTACATTCATCATGGATCAGCCAACGAAAAAGAGACAGAGAAACCCAATGTTGGGGGAACAGAAGAAGAGAATAAGGGAGACAGAGAAGCCAGACACGAGTAAACAATGGGCGAGCTTTTCAGGAATGGCGTGAACTGAAAGAAAAATAAGACTGCAAATCAGATGCCGACTTGGTTGTGTTGCTCTTGAAATTGTAAGTAACCTTGGGTGAACTTTGTTCTATTCGATTTTCTTTGTATTGTGGCTTTCTGGATGTTGATAGTCTCTGTAAAAATCTGTTTGCTCTACCCTTTTGTTGTAAGCCCTGTATTTTTCTAGCTTGCGTACTCGCTACCAAACATGTTTTTTTCCACGGTTGCTTTGCTTCGTCTGTCTCGCCCAGATACAGGCTAAATCCCAGAACCCAGGTTCTTGTTGTTTATTTAGATTACTAGATCGCCATTCGAATGCCTCCGATTTTTCTAAGAGTTAGGCCTATATCATGTGACCGGCTGGCCAAACAATGCAGTACCCTGCACGAGAGCTGCTAGTTGGGACATTTGTCAGGAACAGAACTGTTACATTTTAGAAGACGTGAAACTCCATTAACTGTACTCCTACATCCCTGACATCCAGACAGCCATCCTCCCACGAGAATAAGAAGGCCTTCCTCACAAGATCTTTATAAGGCTTGATGACCCAAGACAGCTCGGCCTGGTTGCCCCAGCTCCCACCCACATCCAAACTTATTTGGGTATAAGTGTCACGAAGAAACCTTCATCCAGAGAACCCTCAAGAAGAGGCTACACAATTAAGACAAAAAACTAACCATAAAGCACTGTCACTTGCATTTTTTTCAATATCGAGAATAAATATTTTTCTAACAAAAAGTGTATTGTTGAACAACTGAAAGAAAGGTGGTGCATACATCTGTTATATACAAAAAGGGAAACATTTAAAACTGTATACAATAATGTTTATTTACAATGTTTAAACATCTACACATCCAGGTGGTGCACCCTGAAGCCCGTGTAGTGGGCCCTGGGGTCAGGAAATGTGTCCCTAATCTTCCAGACACAGCAGCTGGCTATGACAACTCTCCTTTCCACACCCAGGAGGCCAGGCTGCCACAACACAAATTGTCTATATGCTAAGTGCCTGAATTGTCTCTGCTCCACTCCTGGCTCGTGGCTCTCATCAAGAGCAAAGTATTGTTCCATGCAGCCCGGGCCAACCAGGGTTCAGGGTGCAGGGGTTCCTCCAGCAAAGAAAGTACATCAAACATCATCCCTGGAGACCTGCTCAGGATTTTTCCCAATAACTTGTCCTTCTGGCCAGGCTCCAGACAGAGAGTGACGTTTTTCCTTGAAAAACAAATCAAGATGTTTTTTTTCTTTTCATTGTGCATATCTCTGGGGTAAAATCAAGTATATTGGATATCTAATTGGGTTTTAAACAATTGTAAACAGTAAGCTCTGGAATTGTTAACATTAGTTGTAAGCAAACCTTTGTCTCTGCTGTGCGCTGCTTCTGGAGCTCTTCCAGCCTTTTCTGGCTGTCAGAGTCCAGGGGCCTCATGTACTAATACTTGCGTGGATTTCTTACTAAAACTTTGCGGACGCCAAAATATGGAAAGATGCTGCCCACAAATATATCTGGATGTATCAATCCTTGCGTAAGCACGATTTCACGCAGATTCTCTTTGTACATCCCAATTATCGTGAAATTGAGCGCACGTGCACGAGCCCGACTCTCCGCCCACTCTCCTCCCTAATATAATATGCAAATTAGTATAAATAGGCCTGCAGTAGTGCCCTCGTTTTAGGAAAAAAATAAATAATAATCAGAATGCGAAGTGGAGGTGTTGATTTTGGAGGTAGAGGCCAGAAATAAGATCTTGTTTGGCTCTTTCCTCCGGAATCAGCACCAAAAAAAAAAAAGAAAACCTGGCTTGGGAAAACGTTGCCAAGTCGGTCAATGAGGTTGTGGCGAATAGCGGAACTGTGGCTGACATAAGAGAAAAAGTGGTTGGACATCAAGGTGAACCTAAAAACCTAAAAAGGTCTCTGCCCACCGGAAGAAGCGTGGGTCAGCCGGGTAGTGGAGCCGGAGTCGCCCTATTTGAGCTGTGATAGGGGATCAGCTCCTTTTTGGCGTGGTCCTGCCAGCATCCCGCCAGCATGGTTATATTCTCATTTATTTGGATGCATGCTGACGATAGGTTGTTCCCATACACCCAAGGTGACAATAATATGTACGCCTACATAAATCGAAATCGAACGACTGGTTCATTGATGGATTGCTTTTAAGTAACAATGGCTTGTGCTTACTCCACGCAACATCAAATAATAATATTGCAGTCAAGAATTTCACAGCAAATGCGTGGAGAGAGATCCATTAGCCCAGATATCATGCGTGGTCCTGAAACTATGTAACGTAATAAACAAGTCATCACTGAAAATACTATTGCTGGGGCTTCCATTTAATTTCCTTTTGATTCCAATATTGACAATATAGTTTTATGGGTCTGTTTAAGTTTAGCCAAATATCAACAACAGTTTCACATTATGCGTCTCGACAACAAAAACTCATGATTGAAGTGCATTTAAGATCACGCATCCCGACGTTCAAATCCCCCTTTAACTAGCCTCCTATTGCAGTATGACTTCATGACTCGTGATCCAGTAGGCCTAATGTTGTTGCGCTGCATTGCCTCTATGTGCCGCCAACTGTCAATGAAAGAACCGCACTTTCTCATGTCAAGGCAGTCTTTGTACATCCGAACGTTTGCGTGAGAAGTGGCCTACGCAGCTTTTTTGTGTGTAAGCAAGCTTTGTACATGAGGCCCCGGGTCCTTTGAGCCTTCCCCCCCTCTTTGAGTTCTCCCCTAAGGAGTTCTGGGCTTTCTAGGTCTAGTGCCTATAGCCTGAGGTGCGAACTCGGACGACCCGGACGAAGTTGATTCCTGCAATATCATACAATGACCTGATGTAAACATGAAGTTTTAAGCCTACCTTTTTTGAATGGTTAAATTACAACTTAGATTACTACACATACTTGAGCAGACACATAAATGTACGATTGCTGCGCCAATTGTTCATGCTATCGTTATCTATTATGTTGGCCAACACTCTTACATTGATCGTTCTGTTCAACAACCAAAGATAAAACAATTATCCCCTTGTATACCCTAAATGAACACCTACCTCGGACATGGCTCCACGCATTCACCGGCTTCTTTGAAAACTAATGCACATGGCTAGCGTTGAAGTGGGTGGGGGAGGCTCGTCAACGAGTTGTTACGACAGTGTTGTAAAATATCTACTCCGAAGCTGTAGGGGGAGCGCTGTAGAGAAAAATGTGTGAGAGAGCAGTTGACAGACTCTTACTAAGGGATCTTACTTAAATGCTTGGTTCTTTTTATAGATATATACATACAAATAAAGTGCCTTATGGCACTGGCCGTGTTTTATTGCACATTTACCCCACTGAGAGATGACCGTGTTGCACGAGTGGTTGATTGTGTAGAGTGCCACTCTTCCATAATTAAACCTGAGTTTAACCTGGATCTCAGCAAGGGAAACACTATTTTCTACCTCCCCTACTCTGTCCTTTCTCCTGCTATCTCGCTTGTTCCCTTCCTCCCCTTATCTGTCCTTTCTCCCCCTATCTCACTTGGTCTCTTCCTTCCACGTCTCTTTTGCTGTCAGTCTTGCTCTCATTCTGTCCGTACAGAATGAGACCAGCTCTGTGTTCCCGTTGTCATGTAATGTGCTTCTGAAATCAGCAGACAGACAGTCAACAGACAGACAGCAAAAGGTCATGCAGAATGATAAAAAGACAGACAGACAGAACAACGGACTGGAGGACAGGCTGATAGACAGAAAGGCATACAGACCGAAGGATGAGGTCAACAGCTCAAGGTTTCTGGGACCTTTTCACCAGAACACACTTTAGTTGGATTTGGTTCCTAAGCTGATTTCTAATGCAGTCAAGGATTTCACTTCCAAAGCTGCTTCTTCATCTCTCCCATGCTCACTCTCCATCTCCCTCCCTCCCTCTCTCTCTCTCTCTCTCTCTCTCTCTCTCTCTCTCTCTCTCTCTCTTCTTCCGTCTCTCTCTCTCTCTCTCCCTCCCTCCTTTCTATCTCTCTCTCTCCCTCCCTCCTTTCTATCTCTTTAAGGCGTAGCAGTCTCATCAGCTTGTATTTATGCTTAGTATTTAGTTGCCCCGCTAAGCTTGTTTCCCCAACAGATCACGCTGCTCCACTTTGATGTTGCATATCAAACAAGTCGTCTGGTGATTTTGGAGTTTGTTCATGTGTATGTTTATTTGTTGTTGTGTGTGTGTACTATTTTTATTTTGTATGGAGTTTAAGGGAAAGAAGTTAACTGTACTCAATCTACACATACTTAAACCTCAGAGGCTACTAACCAGTGTTAAGGGCGATATATGCTCTGTTTTAGACGTAACGCGTAAGCACGTAAGATACATAACCCCCCCTTACGCAGTAAAATATCCCCCCTTACGTGCTTAAGTGCGTCGGCCCAAATTCCTGACTATGCGACTAAAACACTACGGCC
>JAOPUD010000089.1:11025088-11036307 GCA_027122715.1 Trisopterus minutus
ACTAGTGGTGGTAATAGACAGTGTAGTCCTACTAGTGGTGGTAATAGACAGTGTAGTCCTACTAGTGGTGGTAATAGACAGTGTAGTCCTACTAGTGGTGGTAATAGTCTATGGAGACCTACTCTCTGGGGGTCCTCCTGCTGTAGGTCAGGTCCAGGTCCAGCTCCTGTCCCTGGAGGAGGCTGTCAGAGCTGATGCTGGAGGACAGCTGGGAGGACGACCCACACGTCTCCAGGCTGACCGTAGAGGAGTGTAGGGTGGGCTGAAGCCCTGGACCCCCCTGGTCCCCTGGAGGTCCCTGGTCCCCTGGAGGTCCCTGGTCCCCTGGAGCCCCCTGGTCCCCTGGAGCCCCCTGGTCCCCTGGAGCCCCCTGGTCTCTTACTGCCACCTCCTGGATCCCTTTCTGAGGCTCCCCTACCTCAGACGAACCCGAGGACTGAGACGCCGTATCCCATGATTCCTTGCTCCTGGGCTTGGCGGGGTGGGGCCGGTGGTTGAGGAGGAGGAGGGCGTCGGCATGGGAGGCGGGGCAGAGGCCAGCCAGGGTGAGGGGCGTGGTCGTCCACTGGTTGAGGACGGCCGACTTGTACGAGAGGCTGAAGGAGAGGGAGGCGAGGCCCTGGACGTAGCTGAGCAGCACCTCCCGGTCCTCCAGGTGCAGCAGCAGGGCGCTGGGCTGGTAGAAGGCCGGCAGCTCCGAGCCCTCACGGAACAGGGCGGCCAGGTAGCACTCCAGCAGGCCGTGGTTCAGCGCCAGGCGGAGCCACGCCCGGCTCCGGCCCACCTCGGTGCCCACGAAGCTCAGCTTCTCCAGCTCTGTGATGACATCCCTGGGGATGGGCATAGGAAGAACCCTTTTACGCTACGTTTATATACATGTGTTTTCCTTTATCCAAAGAACTTTCTTTGGAAACGTAAGATGCCTACAAGTAGACGGTGGACACTGGAGATTGAACCCAGTACCTTTCCCCTGGCAGCCAAACACTCCAACTGCTAAGACTATTTGTGAGAATGAGCCTCTCGGCTCACTCCACTTCAGGATGTGGGCAACTGGATTGGAGAGTGAAACAAGGCAAAAACACAAGGGCAATTCCGAAAAAGAGTGAAGTTTTATTCACTTCCAAAAAAATAGAGACCCAGCAATAAATAAAAATAAATCAAATGGTTACAAAATATAAATGGCTTCAAAAAGAAAAGCTGTTCAATTTACTAGCTGCAATTTACTAGCCTTGGCATAATTTAGCATAACAGAATGTGCAAGCACTGGCCTCACATCAAGCCAGTCTTACCTTTTCCCCCCCTGAACACACAATGCACCAGCCATTAAATAAGCACCCTGATTTGGCCCAGGTGGACCAATCAAGGCCTGTTAGGCCATACCATGTACCAGGGGGAACCTTTCAAATACAAATAAAACTAAACCAATTCAACAGTCCTTTTTCTGAAAGTGAGAAGGGTTTCACTTTCTCACACTATTGGTCCCGGCAAGTTTGAGCTACACCCGCCGTCCGTCGATTGGTCGACAGAATCGTCCCTTCCGTGCAACAGCGGGATAATAACAATCAAACAGTACCCGCGAGGCATTTCTGGACAACGGCGAAAGCTTCGTTTATGGAAGAAAATGTTGCGCAAAAAGGTTTGCCGTCCTTCTTGGACGTCCTACATTGTTGCTCTTTGTTCATTGTGTGCGTTCTTCTTTTTCCTTGGAATTATCAGCAGGCTACAACTGCCGTGGCTATTGCAGTCCTGCTTAAACCCCGCCCACCATAAGGGTACTGGTGGCCGTGGAAACGCGACACGTAACCGAGCTGGGCTATGCCGCACCCTCACTACTGAGCTGAGGTGTGCTGGGTCCCTGCGATGGAAATGCGCCATATGTTGCCCCTAACGAGGTTAGGCCAGGGTTAAGTTAGAGGTTAAGAGGGGTAACGGTAGATTAGATCAGGGTTAAATTAGAGGTTGGGGGAGGGGGGGATACGGCAGATAGAGGTCCAACTCACCAATGAGTGACAGTCTTCAGGAGGTTCCAGAAGCAGGGTTGGGGGAGGGGCCTGTGGTCCTTGCGTGCCCGCCCCCCCCCCGCCTCACAGCGGACATACTTGTTCTTGAGGCGGTGGATGAAGACGGCCTCCAGTGCGCAGCACAGCAGGTTGGCATCGCTGTCCTCGCTGGTCACCACCGTGTCCGACGCCACATAGCGCTTCTGCAGCGCCTTAAGGGACCGGGCTAGCTTCTCCTTGATCAGCTGTACAGCAGACACACCCCTCACATTAGCACACAGCCACTAGCAACTACTAGCAGCATATATGTCGTGGAAATATAAATCATAACTATAATATACAATCACATACAAATCATATTAAGCTTGTTTATATAATTATTATGTACATTAAAAGGAACTGTATACATTCTCCCTGTATCTTAAGATACATCCCTTCCTCTCCCTAACAAAGAAGTAAAGGCGGTTCCGATTTGCATTCCCACTGGAGCCACTGAGTCTGGTACCGAGACCAGACCAATCGACTGACTTCTTTGTGTGTAGATTTACTTAATTGTATTACAACCTTGTATTAGCCTTTCCTGCCAATCCTAAATGCTCCAGAATGGTCACTCCCACTCAGCTTTGTTTACTGTATATTCCCTGCCCACAATGCAAACGTTTCCCTATAAGAATCTTGTTCACCCATTGTCTCACCGAATGTATCCGTTGTAACTTTCCCATGACCATGCACTAATATTAAATCAAATATTTCGCTGTCCGACGTGTCCTAAAAATAAGTTTCTCTTCATCAATTCCTGAATATGCAACTTTTAGCAATTCCTGAATGCCTGATATAGGGAGAGTAAACGTCCTTTAAAAAAAAGTAAATAAGGTGTATCCATATATTTATTGTTAGACTACCAGAAAAGATGATAGAATTGTATCTTCTATCTTTAAAAAAAGTCATGAGGTATGAGACCATGCTTGGGTCCCATTGTAACTAGACGTTGTATTGTTGCAGGTACAATATTATGGCTTTGAAATATTTAAATCGCAACAGCTGCTGTGTCTGTTGTACCAACACTTTTGTTTTACCATATACCATGTATTCAAGTATTATCGAAGTTCACAAAAATCTCCCCAACAACACATTATGGTTACAGTTGCATCTCTCACTTGTGTGTTTTAGCTAAACATTTAAAATAAATCCCATTACAAATAGATTATAATGAAACATGCAAAGGCCCTTTTAATACAGGAATAAAAAATAAGAAAGGAATGTAGCTCCACATTGAATATCCCAGATAGCAAAAGGAAGAAAAATTTTTTTGACATGTGGGGAAAAAAAGCCTTACTTATATAGCCGTTCTGGTTGCTGTAGGAGATTCGGGCCTGAGGGGACAGAGCCTGGGCCTGTATTTGAGGCTGCACCTGGGACGGGGACTGCTTCTGCTGGGATGTTGAAGAATTAAACGGGGCTTGTGGGGTTAAGCTCAACAATGGGCTCTGCTTCGGAGTGCCAATCGGCAAAGAAAGCGACACCGCCACAGGACTTAAAACGGGTTGGGGCTGCTCCACTTTGGGCTGCATGTGCCCCTGAGCCTGCTGCGGGGAGGTGGTCAGCGGTGGCTGCTGCTGCTGCTGTTGCTGCTGCTGCTGCTGCTGCCTGTGGCTGGAGCTTGAGCTGGTCACCTGGGCTAGGGGAGACTGCTGGAAGGTGTGGGGCTGGAAGGCCTTGTCGGGACTGGAGGTGCTACGGGTGATGGGAGGCCCCAGCAGGGCGTCCAGGTGTGGGCTGCTGCTCAGGATGGAGGACGACGAAGAAGACGAGGAGGAGGAGGGAGAGCAGGAGAGTGGGAGGGTGGCGGTGGTAGTGGTCGGAGGAGGTGGTGCTAGAGCCACAGACGGGGTGAGGAGAGGGAGGTCCTGTATGTCAGGAGGACCAGAGTAGGGAGGGTCGAACAACCCAGGGAACTCCATGTCCTGGTTGTTGATAAGCTGCAGCATGTCTAAGGGAAGATATAGAACACAACATGTCTTTGATTTACCAAGTAAGGAAAATGTACAGCACATAATTGCATTATTAGAGACACCAACAAACAACCTAATTGATTAATGTGCTTTTATAATCATTTAAGAAATTGGATGGGGCACTCACCTCAAACGATGACCATAAAACAATATCCTTAATGCCATAATCATGGCCAAAGGTCCATAACTTTTTCACAAGCTGGACTCTTACATGGCAACTGAGATACTGATTGGCCATTGAAAAGTTGAACTGTGTAGTCTAATAGTTGATGCACGTTTATTGATATTCTTTGTAAAATGGGCATTTAAAAAGGGGGAGAGGGGGTCTGTCAGTGTCAATAAGATAGACAATACAATAAAATAAACAAAGACATATAAAATAACTTGTGTTGGATGATGCAATTTAAATTTGAACGCATTTTATTGTAACATTGGTTATCATGATTATTGTGAAAAAAAATCACCCAGCTGACTGAATGTAGTACAACTGGATTATTACTACGCATTATATTCATGGTAAAAGTGTACGCGCCAAGGTTATGCAAAGGCCTGCAAAGTAACATTTAAAATCTAACTGATCTCGAAAAGTGTATGTTTTACAACATAAAACATACTTACAAATGCTTTATGGAATACATTTTAGATATTACCTCAATGTAAAATGTGCGGCCATTAGAAATCACCAAACCACTTGTCTGCACAGCATCTTTATTTCTGTTTTTTTTTTTTACCCAAATACAACCAAAATAAGGAATGTATTCCACTATAGTAATAAGTGATGGACGGCATTTAAAGAGACTATGTATAATAAGAACGCTGTCGTGCAGAGAAACACGGCAACCTTGATTTGGAATCCAATATTTTGTATGAGGTGATCGCGTCTGGCCAATCACAGCACGCCTTGGAGACTCACTATGCGGGCCAGCCCCCAAGACAGGGAAGAGAGCGAGCGCTTGTCTGTTGCGGGTTACTATCGAGCACGTAGACGAGGGTTACTCTCGGTCACATTTCGGGAGGAGAAAGTCTGACAGGTGCAAGCATGATGGGTTCCGTGCGTGCGTGTGTGTGTGTGTATTTTTGTGAAAATATGACACTTATAATACACACTACATACACATATACACACTAATAATCAATCACGCTAAGCAACTGCATGCATTCTACTAAAATACCCTTTGTCAACAATAGCCTTTAACTATAGAACAGCAACAACACTTTATTTACTCAAGTTTTGAAATTTGAGTAAGTTTAATTATATGCAAAATATTACAGGGATTTTGATTACTAATCCCATTCATAAAGCCCCTATGTATAAAGCACTGGTTATGTCGGTCAACTGAGGTGGTGTGAACCGGATAAGGAGGAATGAACCAGGGTAACCTCTTTCTCTGGCGATACTTGGGGGCGGGTTCACAATGCAGACACAGCCATTTAGCCCCTTGCTCGCTAGCATTGGCTAACCGCCATACCAGGAGCATGAAAATACCATATAATGCTAACGTTACCAAAGCAAATTACGCTAAAAGCGATAGTACTAATGTATATAACAGCAGCTGAATCAAAGTGTTGGCGCTAAATAGCTAGCCTTAGCTTAATTGGGATGAGCAGACAGCCCGAAAAAGTTACCCCTTGAAAAGAAAGCAACAGTCCAAATGCTGAACTGTTAATTAATTTTTTGGACCATGTAAACAAACGAACTCGTACACTTGGGGATACGAAGAGCAAGACAATAAGAGCTAGTTGTGTACACAATATAGCCAGCCTTAAGTGACATATTCTTACCATCGATGTCATTTAGAAGGGCTGTGTCGATGTCGCTTGGGTCGTTTAGCGACAGCGTTGCATCCAAGTTATCCAGTGAAGGATCTTCAAAAGCCAAGTTATTCATTTTTAAATCCTCGATGTATTCCAAGTACACGTGAAATAAACACTAGCTACATAAACACAAACCACAGCATTTCAAACTCCAACAGTCGCTGCATTTGCAAGAGTGCCACGAACAAAGTGGACTTAAAACAGGCGAAAAGGAAACTCCAACTTTTTTATTGATCTTTATAGTAACTCATGTCCACCATGAATCGGAACTTGACAAGCCCAACTTAACAGTGTGGTTATTGAGAAACTAACGTGCGTATGAGCCTAACCACCTGACCCACATTGAGTGGCAGTCCCTGTGGCCAATCACTCCCCTCCGCCCTTTTTGTGTTGACGTTGGTAAACCTTAGGATTTTTTTTTTCAATGCAGTTTCCCAAGGAAAAGACAATATAGTATTTCGTAATAATACCTAGAAATATTTATATATATCTATATATATATATTATTATTTTTTAAAGATAATTTATGTTGCCAACCCATTTGTAAAAATGTATTACAGAATTTACCAAACCTCAATAATTATCCAATATTAAGTTACAATTAAATGATGGAATTATTATTCTACTTTAACATGCATCTTGTTTGTTGCGGATTTGACTCAAACAGCCAATCAAAAACAGATAGGGGTGGGTTATTTGTCAGTTAAGTTAGCTTGACTCTACGTTTTAGCTCCTCCTGTAGAACCAGAGAACTCAACCAATCGCCAGCAGTGAAACCGAGTGGGGTGATCAGACGTCACATCTCTCGCTTCAGCCATTACATCATGTATTTCCCCCAGTCCACGAGCGCCAAACAAAACGCAGTGGTGGTCAAAGAAATATGTATGCTTTAAAGACGAAGAAGGTCTAAGCCTTAGGTAAAGTCCATAAACGATGGCAGACCATTTCAATTAAATCCTATGAACTAGACCGTTCGCTACAATATCGAGTATATCATGCATTGCATCAATATATTTGGCCAACTGCTTTCCAAAAAAGCTAATTCAATATTTATTTTGTAATATTGCATCATATAAATGATATTGACATGACACACACACGGCCTCGGAAATATGCCTACGGTGTTTCGAAATGGAATCCAATTTTTTATGTAGATCGAACGTTACTTTTTTGGGAACGTTGCTTACTACCCCACTTGCAACCTGCCAGTTGAAGTCAATTATATAAACCATCCAACAGAATAAAGTTACTTCTTTAACAAACTGCATGATAGATGGACGATGAAGTAAAACTGGAATATTCGCATTCTCAGAAATCTCCCTTCCACTCATGGAAAAGAATGACCAATAAGCAATGAAGGTTGAGGTCACATGTTGCTAGTGTTTTTATTGGGCAGGTAACATACGTGCGCGTGCATTGGGTAAAAAAAAAACATCTGAACCATATGGCAGCAGACAGCAAAGCTCAATCTGTCATTGGAACACTCCAATGACAGAGTACACCAGAACACTTGCCACAATTGAGTTTGACATTCTTCGCCATATAAATGGACATTCAGTATAGGCAGAATTTTGAGAAACATATTACAACTTAAACCATAGAAAGGGAAATATGAATATGCAAGTTGTCAGAATAAAGGTACTTGTCTAATCATGTTTGACATGGTTTTAAAATTATATCATCGAAGATAGTGTCATAAAGTGGAAACGTTTTTGCAAAATATGATGACATTATTTTGACTCAAGCTCACCATTTTAGGTCTACAAAACAAATGATAAAGGACAAATACATATTTCTAATGTCATGATTCAATCGTTATGATTATGTCAAACCCAGTTAAAACTAGTTGAAATTAATTGAGTGATCATTGTTCAACTGTAAACCAGTTAAACGAAAACAAATCCAAATCCATTAGCCTAAAATGCAGCCCAACATTGTATTTACTATAATGCTTTAGGCCGTAAAATAACGTCTGAGACTTTTTAATACAATATTATTGTGAGACAAAATAGTTGAATCAGTGATGGAATAAAACAATAATGACTAAAGGTCTTATTTGCATACAAAACTTGATTGAAAGCCAACATTTCGACAATCTGTTACAACACATGTGACTCATGAATCAATCAAAAAATAACACAGCGAGTTAATGCAGATTCATAATGGATTGAACAAGCCAGCCGTTCATTCTAAATGCTACAGGAAATACAAATGTTGGTTTGGTCGTGTATAGACTTTCAAGGAGCCTCACTTACAGTGGATGCAGTCTTTACGACCTAAATAATTAGTTGAGATAAAATTAAGGTTATTTTCACATACATTATGAAAATAATGTATGTAAAATGCAAAATCAATGGATGAAATAGCATAAATGTTACTTTCCTTATATAACCAGTTAAAGAAATCAATGAGGTAAATACAGAAAATATCACTCTGGCAATATCTATATACAGAAACCATTCCTACAATTGTATCATTCTAAACACCAACTCAATATCTTTGCCACTATTTATTTTTGTGATTTTAATGAATTTCTAAAAAGGTGTTATGGTAAAATAGTAAAAAGTAGTTTCCATCAAGCTATACACCTGTGTTTGGTATAGTTTAACATGACTGCAGTTAGACAATGTGCAAATTTATGTCAATTAGGACTATTTACCACCCACTACAAAAATAGTAACCATCTTGTAAACACAAATATAAACATTTATTTTTAATGAAAAGTGCACAAAATAGTATATTAGGAAGGAAAGTGGTTGTGCTTTTGTCAAAATTATAAGTACTAAAGGGTATTATTTGTCCATTAAGCCACAATATGTCTTGGAATGGCTGTTTCACATCAGCTTGATGTTCTTTTTAAGTCATTGTAGTAACCCTTACAAGGAATCGAAACTAATTCCTAACTTCCCATTAGCAACACTAATCAACATAAAATGAACAGGTGCCGTGTGGCCATTTAGTTTAGTCGTCTCTTGGACGCAAAGGAAAAGCAACCGACGTTCTCACGCACACAAATGCTTTCGATATTAACTTTGACTTAGCTAGCGGTTTTTTTTTCTTCATGTAAGCCATATTAGCCTATGCAGCAAAATCTGCTTTTCTCATCACAACAGGAACTGACAGTGAAAACAAATAGTTTTCAATGAAGAACAACCACTCAGTGTTATTATATTGTTCAACACAGCAAAAAACTAAAGAAAAATGCATTATTCAATTATTTAAATTCTTAGCCATAGGAAATCATTCTAGCTTTCTGGATCAAATCATAATGCTTGAAAGCCTGCCATGCATAAAGGGTTCTCATTCATCCTTGCTACTAGGCTATAAATATAAAAGAGACAGTGCCATAGCATGTGTTCTTCAGAAAACAAAGCTAGCAGGCTCGCTAGAATACTCGTCTTTGGTGTTACATTACAGAGGACTAAGAGGGGCTACCAAGAGAAGCCACACAGACACACCAACACGTCAAACAAAAATACAGGATTACAAGACATGACAAGCATGTTTGTCTCTGAATTACAACACTGGTAATCTGATGATAAGGCTGCGGACAATACATCTGTTGCAACGCCACCCAGGGGCATCAAATTAAATGGATGTTTGGGTTCTTGGAAAGGACAGTGCTTGCGATGCTCCCAGACTAGGAGGAGAAGACGGGCAATGGATGCAAGAGAGTCTACAGGGCAAAGAGGGCATCCTCCGTCCGCTCTGCCTTCTTGTAGGAGCCCCTAGTAGCCCCGACGGGGGCCCCTGGTCTGTCTCTTAGTGGGGGAGAGGGTCCAGAATCTCCCACCTTGGCTCGATCCTCTAGGAACTTATCAAACTCTGGCGGAGAAAAAATAAATAATAATATGGCATCAGTGATACATTGGGTTAAAGGAATAATTCACGTTAATATGATATTAAAAAATCCATTTACACTTGAATAATTCAAAATATTCTGTAACATTTAGATGTTACTAGTACACTTTGCCGTTTTAGCTGGGGGAGTACGCAGAGGCTGCCAAACCTACTTATTTTATTGACATATTTTTACACTCATAGTTGATTTACTGAGACTTATTCCTTTAATTAATACTTATTTTGTTATAAATAATAAAGCTCTAGGTGATGTGACAACAAAGTTAATACCTTCACTGGTGACTCCTTCTTCCGCGCCATCTCCTTTCTAGTTCAAAGAAGAAAAGATGCATAAGTCCAAAGAAGCCAAAGCCAACAGCTACTAATTAAACCTCATTATAACTAATTGTTGTAGGAACATCCACACCACTGTGTAAACACTACTTTGGAAGGATCATAACATATTACACACAGGGTAAGATCACAGCCTCAAAAAGTGCCTTTGCACACCACCATTCACACAGAATCCAGGAATTCTCATAAAAACAGTGGCTTTTTTTTAGCAAATAATGCCTCAAACCACATTTAAAATATTAGTTATACAATGCTTTTCTAAGCAAATCAATATTTGAAGTTACATGTTATTGGGCACACATGATACACAACATATACCCCACACATATCATGTCAAGTTACTGGCTAAATTACAGAACTTTAGAGGAACACACACGCAAATGAGAGATGAGAAAGTTGAGGTGAAAGAAACCAAACACCCAAAACCTAGTTGCATGTGTTTGAAAAACAAACACAAACGAGTGATTCAATCAAACCACCAAGAAAAAACAAACAAGAAAAAATTATAAAGAGATAGTGATACACGCATATTGCGAGGGAAAATGGTAGTGGGAAAAAATATAGAAATCAATACGAAAATCTCACCACATCCGCACAGAGCCATTCCTCTATGTCATCCATGACAGAGGACTGCGATACAGGGATCTATGAAGAAGGGCCAAGGACCCAACCAAAGGGCCAGACAAAAGACAACCATGGAATGACAGCCCCAGGAGGACAAAACAACAAATAAAACAAACAGATCATGTAAGAAATTAACAGGAATCGGCAAAGAGAAAGATGCCACAAAAAAATAAAACACATTTTGTTGAGCAAAAAAATGTATAAACATGAACACACAAGTTTAGAGTCCTCCTTTCTCTATTAAACTCCATTGAGTTCAAATGATGAATTGTGCTAGAATGGGTTACCAGCTATGGACCTAAGTGACATGGTAGCGCTAATTACTGCGTATGATTAGTTAATTAGGAACCCGTTGTTTCGCCATTAAGGGATAGAAAGGAGGAAAAGGTAGTAACAAGAGCACCCTGGAGATTTAGTGCAGTGAAGTGTGCACTGCACACACACTAGAGTCTGTGATGATGTATGCCCTGTTGCAGCAGATATTTGGATTGCTGTTTGAAATACACACACACACACACACACACACACACACACACACACACACACACACACACACACACACACACACACACAC
>JAOPUD010000089.1:11051884-11071484 GCA_027122715.1 Trisopterus minutus
CCCCCCCCCCCCCCCCCCCATGAATTAGCCTTAACCATCAAAAGTAACTGTAAACAATGGAATCTCTGAATCCCTCAGTTAATCCCATTCGGTTTTTTTATTGGATGAATCATGTAAACTCAGTATTTTGGACACGGTCACTCTCATGGCTGATGAAGCCCACTGACCTTTCTCAGACACTACTCAAATAACAGCCTGTCATCAAAATGTTCCACGTTGCAAATCCTAAATGTGAACAAGCTACTGTGATAGGAGAGTGAGTGTCATCATCTCATCACTGAGGACATTCTTTATACATTGCACATTGCATCACTAATACCCAGACAACAGCTGAGGATTTCCAGCTGCATGTGGTATGCCTACGTCATTTACAAGACACAATTTATATGTATAATTACTGACAGCAGCTTAGAAACATGCTAAACGGTGAGCAATAATAGAAAAAACACAAAACAAATATCATTCAATGTGCAGTTACCATGTGGTTGAGTTATTATCAACCATATTTTGATCAAACATATTGAGCACACCTAAACCTGCGATGACAAATCGGTGCCAAGAAGCCTAGCGTTTGTAACAGCCTGGCTGAGTACTTACAAATAAAAACACAGGAAATACACCATGAAAAGAGCTCCAACATGTCCAAAATAGACTTCAAGTTTGTTTAAACAAGTGCACACACCTTACCCGAAATAAAAAAATGAGTAAACAGAAAGAACAAAAGGATCTCAAATAACAATAACAGCATATTTACAGAAGGAATAGAGGGCAAACCCCAGCTAGTGCACATCATGGCTGACGAACCTTATCCCCGTGGGAATATATGGAGGCAGGGAGGATTAAAAAAAATGACTAGCTTTTTACAGATATATTTATTGTGAGATTACCAGAATACCCCAGAGACTTCGCGTCATTTACCTTCAGCGAATTATGGTTAAAGTTCTGCACAGCCTTAAAGATAAAAAAGCAGTTTTGTGAAAGTTATCGGATGCGAGGGAAATATTTGAAATACAGAGGTCCATCAGCAATCCAGATTATAAACTGGTGTAGACTGTATTATGTTTAACACATAGCTTTAACCCATAGGCTTAATCCCCATAAAGACAATAATCAATGTAAACTTGACTTGTGCAGTCATATGACATTTAACCACGTCTCTGGAATAAGTTACAATAACAAACCATCAAGCTACAAACTAATAAAACGTCCCGGGTTAGTGTCAACATTAAAATAAATACGTTTCTAATGTTTAAATTGTAAATTGCTAAGCAACTAAAAATATAAGGGCAACCATTTGCATCTAGCTAGCCCAGAGTCGTTAGCAGAAATAGCAGAGTACCGCCGCTAGCTTTGATGTTGCCTTCTTAGCATCCTTTTATTTGACTCCGTTTTACCTCTCGGCATTCAGGCATCCCAAAGTTTACTCATGAAATGGTCCTTATCTTACCTATACATTGGCCCACGGGAGTGCTGTACGGATTGCCCAGTAAAAAGTCCATCTTGACAACAAACAATCCGTCTGGGAATGACAGCATCTGATGTGAAGACGATATACTAGTCCCACCCTCATTGTTGCTATTGGCAGAACACTCTTAAAGTTGAATATGGCATGCTTATATAAATGTCGCGTGATTATCAAAGTGTTAAGCACATTTTGACTTAGAGTTTATCTAATGTATGTATTCCATATTATTAGGACCACTAATATTGCTACACTACAAACTAATCTAACATAATCTAATCTGGCGATATACCGTGCCACGCATTTTGCATTCGACTTTTGAAACCTAAATTAGCGTAAACAGAAACATGAGTCAATACAATACTTTAAAAAACTAATTTCGTCCTTTACTCGAAATATAGACTTATTGATTGCTGTATACGTCGTATACGCTGTAGACATACAATATTGTATTTGATTGTGTTATTTCCGTTTTGTCAGCCTACATCAACATCGCAATAAAAAATTCTCAACATTCCATCTATCGACTGCAGCTCAGACGTATCCCGTTGCTAAGCGACAGATACACACATCGGGTAACGAATGTAGGTTTGATACGTTCACCCTGGCGAGAGTCGCGACAGTATTTCGGGTGTATAGCAACAGATTTAATAGCATATAGAGTTGACAAGATTGTAGCTCTTATCAAGTCAACACAAGGGGCAAAATGATCAGGGTTTACGGTAAAGTGGAGCCGAGTGTGATTGACGAGAAGATGCTGCAGGAAGCAGTAGAGGAGCAGGGCCCAAAAGGAGAGGCAGGGCGGATCGCAAAGGAAGAGGGCATCTCATTCAATGCGGTCCTCAAACTTCGCCTGGAATACAAAAGTAAGTAAGTGTAGATTAAATAATGAATATAGGCTATAGTAAGTGTCCATTTGGGTTGAGGTTACAGTATTGTTTTTCTTTTTTTTTAACAGACATCCTTAAGCTTGAGCATTTGTGGGAGTTCACATCACTTACTAAACTGCAACTGAATAACAACCTCATACGGAAGATTGAGGGACTAGCCAATCTTACTAATATAACATGGCTTGGTAAGATATACACAAGTATTTGTCATTTAATTTATAGGATTCAAAACCAAAAATATATATTTATTATTAATGCCTATATGTTGAATAACTGTTAACATATACATGTTCCCAATGGCTCTGCCAGATCTGTCATTCAACAACATAGAGAAAATAGAAGGTCTGGAGACCCTAACGAAACTGGAAGATCTGACTTTTTACAACAACAGGATCTCCTGCATCGAGAACATGGACACACTCAACAACCTCACCTTCTTCGCCATTGGAAACAACTGCCTGAGCCAGTTAGACAACGTAAAGAACATAATCTTTCATGTGATGCCTGCATGTTTATAGACCTTCTCGAGATGGGATTAAATAATCAAACATGGCCTAGGTTGATTATACATATATATGTATTGATTCCCCAGGTAATCTATCTGAGAAGGTTTAAGAACCTGCATACCCTCAACCTTGCTGGAAACCCTCTTGCTCAAGAGGTGAACTACAAACTCTTCATCGCTGCTTACCTTTCAGATTTAGCGTATCTGGATTACAGGTTACTCAATGGAGAAACTGTAAGTTGTAAATGTTGTCGTGCATTGGTATACACTGTGGTTAGCTAAATATACAGAAATCACCCAAAACAGCAAATTGGCTGTTAGATTCAGGAGGGTACAGATAATTATTACTTACTATTACTTACTTAATCATTACTTATTCACTAGTGGCCTTATAAAGTACCTGGGAATTTAATGGACGAACACAAAAAGGCTCTACACACTGAAAATAATATGAAATCAGTTCTGAATTTACTGCACCTCTGTTGGATTTAGATCCCCTATGTCTTTTCTCTTTACAGAAGAAGCAAGCTTTTGCAAAATACCAATATGCCATTGAAGAGATACGACACAACGAGTTGCAGACACTCAAGGCCACAGAAGCTGAACAGAGACGACAAGATGAATTACAACAACACAAGGTCATGTCATTTATATGCAAAGACCCATTGTCTAGGCCTATATTCTCCATTGAAACTTGAATGTTGACCTGTCTTGCCCTGGGTTTTCAGGAGACCTTTGTGGAGTACCTTAATGGATCCCAACTGTTTGACAGCATGTACGCCCAAGACCCAGAAGCACAGAAACTTAACCAGCTGCCTGGAGTGGCAGACCTAGTACAGACATATCTTTTATTCATTAACTTGATGGAAATGCATGCCACTCAGATAATATAAATGTGTATATGTTTTAATTGTTTTTAATTTATTTTGTTTAACAGATTTAGTTGTTTGGTGATGAGCATCCTATTGTTTTAATTCTTATATAACATTTACTTGTTTCATCTAATTTGTTTAGATTTGAAATATTGAATGTATTTGACATGCCTGACGTCCAGCATGATGAAGCTTAGTTGGCTACTTGACTTACATTCTCCTTACGTTCAAGCACCAGCTGGTGGGTCTCTGCATACAAATGTTTGAAAGCGGCTTCACTGAGCAGAAGCTGAGAGAGGCGGAGGTCAAGGCTTTCTTTGAAGGTCTTCAAGAGGCAGTGAGGGAAAAGCTGCAGAGATCTGCACAACTGGTCTCAGATTTTGAGAAGCACTGGAAGAAGGTGGGCTATCAATCCAGATAGACACTTGAAGATTTGTTATAGCCCTTTGCATGTGTTTAAATCCCACATTAACGGCAGACATGTGTAAAGGGCACATGGTATGAAATGGATGGATTATCTCTTACTTTAACTAGTTACACCCAGGTTGATCACTTTTCCTTCTAAATTTCATTAGTTTCAATAGGTTGCATCTCTTAAACATTTTTTATTAAAAGGACATTGTAACGGTTTATACCTTTTATACCAACCCACCTCTATATAGAGGATGTTAGATTTGCAGCAGGTTGAGGACGCAGCCCAGCAGGAATCTCAAGTGAACCAGTACATGACGAACATCGAGACACTCCGTGGCAGCTGTCTGCTCCTGGAGGTGCAGCTAGTGGACCAGCTGGAGGTTGGTTGGTTTTTGTATAGGAAGGACAGTGGAGCTCCAATGGTTCAGAAAGGCTGGGGACCTAAGTAACATATATGGTTGAGAGGTACGGAGGATGAATATAGTGAGATGTTTGAGAAAGCTTTGGGGAATGGGTTGAATTCCCCTAAAAATGTGACAACATATTATTATAATTACATCTTATTTTTGATAAAAGTAGGTTGTACTACTTTAGACCAATAAAAAAACAGATATTTTATAATATTTGTTATTTGCCATTTCTGTTGCAGGAGATTATTCAAGACTTTGAGAGAAACATCACAGACATGGTTGGCAGCTTCATTGAAACAGTTAAGGGGATATATCCTTTTCATACTATAGGCTACAGTAATCTTCATCATGCACATCAGCACCACTGGTGAACCGAACCAATCTTCTGAGTTGGAGCTCAAAGTCAGATTGGCTGGTTTCTTTGACCAATAAACACATTCGCCCAGTGTCGGGATCTGGAGAACCACCTTCACGAGAAGATCAAAGACATCGCCATGGCAACCTTGGAGAAGGTCGCCAAGAATGAGGTGGAGGATGACCTGCCTGACGATGTTAGAGCGGTCAGTGTTTTACATTGTGGTAATGGTCATTCCTTACAATGTAGAAATAGGCAACATATTCATTCATTCATCGAAAGATTCATATCTAAAGTCTGATTCAAATCTCGGTGAACCAGCGTTTCACTATATTTTGCTTCATATTTGTTTTGACCTTTCATTTTACTGAAGGCAGGATCTGTAAGTGCATAATTGGCAAAACTAGAAAACAAAAAATAACAGTGGTATTCTGTAAAAAAAAAAAGTGTCCAATGGCCACTGTAGAAAAGCACATCATATCACCTTTTGAAACATTCATCCACTCCAATGTTTGTTGGAATTGTCAGTATTTTACCAAAGAAGTGATGTTGACGTCGCAGTAGTGGTGACCACAACACTGTAAATAGTGTTTTGTATCATAAAACCAGTAGTACTACTTCCTCCCAGCAAAACACCACCTATTTTTGTCCCCTGCAGTTATTTGTAGACAAGGAAACCATCATGAATGCAGTAGGTGCCTCCCATGACTCCCACATGTTGAGAATTGACAATCGAGAGGACAAGCTGGTGACACGCATCAACGCCTGGATGATGACCCTTATTAAAAGGGTACAATGAGATAATAATTTTCTTAAATAATTGAATGAGTTCAGTTCAATAGGAATGAATGATAATTTGCTTCTGTTCTTTGTGCATGACTGAAGATCCAGGATGAGGAAGTATGGCGGAATCGCAAGTGCATTTCAGAGATCCAGAATTTCACACAACACATGAGAAATCAGCTGGAGGAGGTGCTGCACATTAAGTAGCAAGGCAATCAGGGTCAAAGTGCTCTAACACTGTTTTGAGTTATGTTGCACTCTTTAGTTAGTAAATATTGCATTGCTAGTAGGCTATATATTAAAATAAAGGATTTATTCTGCATTTTGCATATTTCTTAATTAAATATAATACTAATACATTTGCTATATATATATTTGCAGTTGCTATAAAACTATACTTTGGTTTAAGGATCACTTTCTATAACGAAAGCGCTGATGTGACTCACCGGAAACTATCCAATGAGGATCTTGCTCGTACATGGGATAAAGCTAACCAGCCAATGAAAATGAGTGAAGCTGTAATCTCAAATGCGACGTCTCACTTTTAGCACCCAGCCCCATGGAAAGCTAAATCGAGTTCAAACCAGGTTTCCGACTCGAATATTTCTTATCTTACTAATCCCACTGGCTGTCAGTCATTGGCATTTCCAGTGTAGAGTTGCTCTCTCGGTAGGTTCATGACTGTTGCAGTGGGTGACACTCATACATTAGCGTTCACAATGCCTGTCAGAGCTGAATGCTGCAAGAGAACAGCTTCGGCCTGTTCAACACCGGACTATCTTACACCCCCTGCCCCGATAAACACTTCCCAACCAGGCATTGGCACTACACTGCTTTACAGCGGCTCACAGTTTCGGGGATATCAGAAGAGCAAAGGAAACTCGTACGACGTGGAGGTCATTTTGCAGGTAACCTTCGTTCCTTTAAGCTGTATCATAAGTCCGTTTTGATGTGTTGTGTCTTTAGAGTGTTATACATATTTGAGCTATGTTTCGAGTTCTGTTTACTAGCTAGCCAACGTTAGCTTATTTGGCTATTTATGACTGTCGTTCAACGTCATGTTTACAAGATTAACCGTATTGTATGGAACAAATTGTGTTTTAATAAATTAGAATCCCTGGGCCCAACCATTTTTCTTTTGATTTTGGACAGCATGTGACCGTAGAAGACTCATACTTGTGTGGTTACCTGAAGATCAAAGGCCTGACTGAGGTACGCAGCTGAAACTGGTGTTTGAAGTTTTTATATCATTCTGAACGTGCACATGGGAGTACAACGCCGTCTGTAAGCGTTGAACGTGTAGTTCAGCGTCAGCCTTGGAACCGGTGTATTATGTAACACCTTCAGCATCTGGTGGGTGGTGGGGCTTTTAGTGCTTTGCTGTAATTATGAGTGACAGCCTATGGTGTTAAGTATGTATGTGTGTATGCTCTCACATGAATTTTGCACTTTTTGGGTTGTATAGCCATGATTGAATTCACAAATTTTAAGTCTCCAAATCGTCTTATTTAATGTACATTTATTTAGATTTTTTTTAAATGGATATTTGTAACATTAGTGTTATAGTCAGTCTCAGCTCTCATGCTAATCTAGCTACGATGCAAATCTAGCTACTAATCAATCTCTACTCTTGATCTTCCCGTTCCAGGAGTATCCAACCCTGACAACGTTCTTTGCTGGTGAAATCATCAGCAGAAAGAGGCCTTTTTTAACGAGGAAGTGGGACGCCGATGAGGATGTGGACCGAAAGCACTGGGTATGGACCCCTGTATTGAGGTTGGAATCTATTCTGGACCAGTGCATCTGCAGGTCTCCAATTCTTACTGTTTTTATTGTGGTCTCTTTTTGTTACCAGGGAAAGTTTCAGTCCTTTTACAAATATGCCAAATGTTTTAACTTTGATGACTTTGACTACGAGGCACTGAGCAACAGCGACTACGTCTTCATGAGGTGGAAGGTTGGTTAGCATAAACGACAAAAGTGAAACATGGACGTTTCTCACTTCTACTGTGTTATTCATTGGTTCTAACCTATGATCTTGACCACCAGGAGCAGTTTCTGGTCCCGGACCACACCATTAAAGACATCAGTGGTGCGTCCTTTGCTGGCTTCTACTACATCTGCTTCCAGAAGTCGACCGCCACCATCGAGGGCTACTACTACCACAGAAGTTCTGAATGGTAATTAACTTAAACTAAGATTCTCCCACAAGTAGTGGAAAAAGATCTGGCTGAATTGTTATAGGGTGTGTATATAAATCTTTTTATCAGAACTTTGTATCCTATTTCCATATCCCAATATGTCAATTCTTGTATTTTTTTATTTCTTTAAATTTTTTTTATAGGTACCAGTCTCTAAACCTCAACCACGTCTGGGAACACAGTGTGCCCATTTACGAGTTCCGGTGACAGTGGAACGCCGTGTGCGTAATTAACTCAGAGCAAACATTGGACTCGGCCCACCGTGGACTTAAGGGATGTGGAAGGTGCTAGTGGTACCCTCCATCGGGCAAGCACCCCCAGGCCAAGAGTGAAGGTTGAACTGGGTTCCCTCTTAAATAATGGGATACATGCAGGGGCAAAGAAGGTGGCCATGATACTGTTGGACTGGGAAGGCAGGGAAACGAAAAGAGATGAATCATGGTAACAAATTGAACAGATCTCTCCTCTGAGGGCATTTTGCCTTTTTCTATTTTCCTTTTTTAAACGTATTTAAGAAGGGTTTTTTTTACTTTAAATGTGTTTTTCTGTCTCTTGCCGAACCCCTTGTTACCCCTTCACTGTCTTTAATTCTCATGGAGATGCCAAACTTTTTGAACAGTCTGCCTTTTAATGAGACCACGCTGCTTGGATGGATCATATATCAAGGCCAAATTTGTTATATTTAAAATATTTCATTTCATTTCATGGAAGTGAATATGTAATCTGCTGGCAAAAAGAAAATTTAATCAGAACCTATGATTGCTAGCCAACACACTTGTAGTACTAGACTACAACTCGAGGATGAAGTGTTGTCATGCTATCTGTTAGATAAACTCCTGATCCAAATGTGACATAGGGGGCTAATTCGCTGTGATTTATCATGTCCTTAGTGAGTCAATTGGTTTACAAAACAATCTCCAGTTGCTTGATTTGTAACCAAGCATTTCTATGCTGCTGCTGCTATTGTTGCTGTTGCTTTTGTAAGCACCTTTTACCGGCCCTCGTATCAGAAAGATACTGCTGGCCAGACTCTCTTCACAACTCTCTATGCAAGCAGAGTGGGATCCTAAGGGTTTTATTCACCTAGTGGCCATTTTGTTTGCATCTTGGTTCTGAACGCTAGTTGGCTGGGGGGAAACAGAATGTAGAGCTCTGCATTCAGTAACCCCCCCCCACCCAGCTAGTATTCAGAACCAAGATGCTAGCACGGTAAAATAAGGCCTGTAGGGCAGGCCATTGAATCAAAGTTAGGTTTAATTTTATATTCAGGGGACATTTTAAAGGGGTAACATTGCAAATAATCTTGTGTCAGATAGTCCAGTAGAAGATGAAGGAAATGTGTTTATATAAGATCATTAATTTGAATTGGTTTGTGTGTGACACAAAGCTACTATGATATGAATAGATAATATATAATAAAATAAATCTGAAGTTTAGTCCTTTTAATTTTGAAGACGTCATAGCTTGACATGAATAGAGATTTGTTTACAAAGTATTGGACTTAAACTACGCAGGAAACCTCAGCTCGTGTGTGTGTGTGTGTGTGTGCGTGTGCGCGTGCGCGTGTCCTTGGGATAGGGGAGGTTTATTTTGTATTTGTAATGGGGCAGGCTCCAATCTTTCTGTGATGAAAATGCTGAGAGTTAATGTGATGGATTACAGATAAATTCTGACAATTAACTGCCTAACACAGAACTAACAGCACACCAGATGAGTTTGCGTCAGAGCCTCAGTTATCACCTTCTATTCTCTTGTGTAACTGCATTTCTGTCCACCCAGAGTTCAGTGGTTACTCAGATGGGTACAATTGCAGGAAAATTAATGGGTGAGGAAAGTCACCTATGACACAAAAAAAGTAAAACCTGATGCCTTGTTTGTGTAAAAGTATTGTGATAAGCACCAGTGTAATAACTTAACCTTTTAGAAATAGTTTTATCTTTCCTTCTAAGAGGCTAATATTATTTGCGGGTGTTGTTTATGTGTGACTTTTTATTTG
Organism: Trisopterus minutus; assembly: GCA_027122715.1. Lineage (NCBI taxonomy): Eukaryota > Metazoa > Chordata > Actinopteri > Gadiformes > Gadidae > Trisopterus > Trisopterus minutus. The sequence goes on from JAOPUD010000089.1 coordinate 11,061,773, forward strand.
ACTTTTGAGGGGAACATGCAGGAATGATGATGCAATATTGTCCTTTTAGGATTACTTTGAAAAGTGTATTCAAAAGTACAGTTGCCTACCTCGCTGGCCAATCTTTGTAGCTTATACCAGTATGAACCACAGCTAGCTGGATTTGCCAACAGCTTGGTCAGTAGGCTTGATGGTATAGGATTAAAGAAAATGCAATGCACAGAGAATGACAAATGAGTAAAGGACTAATTTAAAGTTGATATTTGATATATACATGAAGTTTAACATTTGCGATGTGCAAAATATGTCTTTTAAGATTACTTGTTGTTGATGGATGATTAAAAAAATATTGAAAAGTTTTTCATACATTATGTCAGTCGATTTTCATTTGTTATTTGCACAGGCGAGATTCACCTTCTATATTCCTTCCATGTTGCTCTTATGTGCCTCCGATGTTCAAGCCGATATCACGCGATTTGGTGCTCATGCTCACCAAAATGTATAGAGCGACCACAACTTTTATTAACAGCTCTGCTTCATCCTTTCCGCCAGAGGCGGTGATTAAAGCACTGGATAGCCGTTTCTCAATACCAAGTATGCGAAATACGGACGCGGGGACTTGTGGTGTGTTCCAGATGAAAGTGCTTACTTGGCAAGTCCGGACTTCCAAGTACAGACTACTGAGGACAGGAGTATGACGTCACCACCTCAGCTCTAGTGATGGGTCGTTTGCGAACGAGTCAGCGATCATCAATCGAATGAACGACTCTAACAAGAATGGACCGATCTGATTCTCCGTGTCAGTTCTCTCTCATTCGTATCGTTAGTTCTCCGTTCTGTTGTGTTAATTGATTGCACCTTTGCACGATCGTGATTCATTTTAGAATGAAAACGAGGGAGGAACTGAGCTGAGAGCCGTGATTCACAACTACCGGAAACGCGGCTGAACGAACGAACGATTCTGAAAGATTATTCTTGGCAAACTGACCGACTCGAACTGAATCAAGCAAACTAATCATGAAATCCACAACTACTCAGCTCTGTTAACAGTGCTACAGCTTCATGTAGGTGAATCTACTACTGGTTAGTGGTCAATGTAAACACATTATAAAACAAAACCCCAGCTTCTATCATTTTAAAATAGTGTGTAAATATTTTTAATTGAATATAAATGAAAAGATATGTGTGTTGTGTGTATGCTATACACACAACTTTATATATATATATATATATATATATATAGTTGGAGAGTAGGCTATCGATATAATATTTGCGAACGAGAAATTACACAGATTAGAATAGAAACACACAGCCACACACATGCACACACATGATCAGATGGATTCGATGATGGTTTCGAGTTATACGATATAAACTAAATATATAGAACAAAACCCCAGCCTCTTTCATTTAAAAATAGTATGTAAATATTTCGAATGAATAGGCCTACACTTTTGTTATACATTTATATATATTCACCTCCGATGCATCCTTGATAGAACAGCCAGTTTAAGAACGCATCACGAACACTTCCGGGTTTTTCGTCTGCACTTGACTTGATGCGTACTTTGAATTGGAAGAGTACTTGGGTTACGACTGATTGTGTTTCACGAGAACGCAAGTACACAACAGCTCTCTGCAGGGGACAGCAGACACCTCCACGGCGGCCATCATACGTATGACTCTGGCTCGCCTATGGCTCAGGCCAGCGCCTTCTTCAGGTGCAACCCTGCCCCGGCCACGTTCACCGTTCCTCCTTCAGGGGAATACTTGAAGGAGCTTCATGCGTTGGGTGGGCCTTTTCCCACCCAACCTCAGATGCCCGGACCTTGGCTGCCATGCAGGATGCGGTACAGGTTGGGCTGAGCTGCATGGCACCAGTTGAGCCTGCCATTGCTTCCCTCATTTTAGCTCCTGATGAGGCTTTAAGGCCGGATGCAAGGTGTCCCCGGCCGCAGTGCAGGGTCTGACCTTCTTTCGAAGGCCTATGATGCTGCAGCACGCATGGGTCGTATTGGTAACTCCCTTTTCCACCTACTGCTGGGCCTCTCTTGCGGCAGGCTCAGATTGAGCTGTCGCTGCAGAGTCTAAGTGATGCCTCATTACACTTGTTTGCTCTCATGGCAAAGGACTTAGGGCGCATGATTTCCACCCTCGTCCAGACTCGCCGCCAGGTTTGGCTTGCTCAGTCTCCCCTGACAAAGACATGTAGGAATGTCCTCCGTGCTGTGCCAGTAGAACCAGGGGAGCTTTTTGGGTCAGCTGCCCTGGAGGCACTGGAGAGGGCTGCCCAAGCTAAGCAGACCAGGCAGCAGCTATCTGGTCTTCACAGGAGTGTGTCCGCTCCTAGCAAGCCTAGGGGCCCCTCGGCTGTCCCCCAGCAGCACTCTCAGCCACCTGATTACCCTGGTGGCCTACGGAGGTCTCAGCGGCCTGCTCAACAGCCTGTTGATGGCTTTTGGGCCTACCTTCCTGGCAGCCTCGTGCCTCACAACCTAACCGATGCCTCCCCAGAGCGGGGGGGCAAGCACGGTGGCCCGTAGCCTTCAGCCGGGTTAAAATTACTGTCGTCAGCGATTCGACGAAGGCCTTAGCTCTGAACCAGGAGTTGTCCGCCCTCCTGGCCAAGGGGGCAATTGAGCCAGTGGATCCTCTGCTGCATCCCAGGGGGTTCTATTCAAGGTACTTTCTTATAACAGAAAAATATGGTGGATTCCACCCCAGAGGGGACTCAGGTCGAGACAAACAGGTTCCTGAAGTGTTACTTTTCATGTGCTCACCACATCAGACGCTTCGTGCGGTTACCAGGGGAGAGTGGTTCGGCACTGTAGACTTGGCAACCATTCTAGAGTTTCTGCAGTCCCTCCTGGATTGTGGTCGCTCTCATTCCACCTTTAGAGTCTATGTGGCTGCTATTTCTTCCCAACTTGAGATGGTCGACGGAGCCACAGTGGGGTGCCACAGGTTGGTGTCTTCCTTAGAGAGGCTCTGAGGCTGTGTCCGCCAAGGACCCTGAGGGCTCCAGCATGGGATCTGCCCCTGGTGCTGGAGGCCATGTCGTCACCTCTGTTTGAGCCTTTGACCCAGGTAAGGTTAAATTGGTTGTCCATGAAGGTGGCTTTTCTGCTCGCCATTACCTCTATGATGCGGGTCGGGAGTTGCATGCCCTATCCGTGGCAAATACATGCCTGCTGTGGAACCCTGATGGCTCAGGTGTGGTCCTATGGCCGAATATGGCCTTCCAGCTCAAGGTGCTTTCACGCACCTATCTTGACCAACCTATCCAGCTGCTGCTTTGACTCCCCATCTGAGGAGGGTAAGTCTGAGCTGCTGTGCCCGGTACGGGTGCTTAAGGCTTACATTGCTGCTACTGCCAGTATACGGCAGTCGGAGCACCTGTTTGTGTGTCATAGTGGCCCTGACAGAGATTGTGCACTTTCCAAGCAGCGGCTGTCCCACTGGATTGTCAATGCCATCACACATGCCTATGGGGCAGGTGGCTGCCCCCCCTGGCCATCTGGGGTGAGGTGCCACTCCACCAGAAGCATTTCAACATCATGGGCTGCACTAAGAGGGGTGCCCCTGGAGACGATCTGTGCTGCGGCATCATGAACGTCGCCTGGCACATTCACAAGGTTTTGTTGTGTCAATGTTGCCACTCCCCATCCGATGGGTGCAGTCCTACTTCTAAGCTCTGCTGTCTCCAATGAGTGAGGTGGGTATTGGGATTCTGTGTGACCTTTTTGGTATGGGTCATCCAGTGCTTTAAGCACCGCAGAAAGGATGAACCCAGCAAACATTTTGACGTCGATCAGAGGTCTAATCGATGTTGGTCATGGAGGTCGATTCGACGTCGATTTAAGGGGCTGATATGAAAATTTTTCTGACGTCTGTCTATCGACCCACGTCGTTTCAACGGCTCATAGACAACATCAATCCACTTCGTTTCAACGTTGTATAGACATTATTTCAACCTACATGAAGTTTACTTTCAAGCCTAGACACTGAATACCCGCATAATTATGAAAAAAAAATTGTATTAAGCTACATTTCAGTTACCTTGTAGTATGCCCCAATTTAGGGTTTTCAGTATAGCTACCACCAAACCTATAACAAACAGTTCTTGTGCAGCATGTAGATTATTAAATATTTCTCAATCGGTTGTAAACCTATTTACAACCATTAGACCAATTCCAGCCAACATTACCTCAAAACGTGTCGTCAACAAGTCCAATAGATGTCGAGTCACAACGTGACTTCATTTCGACCCTTTGCCGACATGAGACATGTATAGATAGAACCAAGTGTAGCCTATAGATCATTTTGTCATATCAAAAGGATAGCAATATTTGGCTAGATAGATCCATCTATAATATTTGTTAGTTGTTTAGTTATGAATACTCTAAATCAAGCATTAATCAGGGTATAAAGTCCATTAACAAAACATTTATTATTGTTTACCAAACTAGGCCTATATCTTTAAGAACAAGAACAAAATGAAAATAAAAAACATTGGGAAATCATTGGGACAAAAATCCCATGGCCCCCGGTCCTTGCAGGCGCATGTTTAAGATGGAGACCCATGGCTGCTTAAACCTCTGTGTCTGTGGCCTTGCTGTTCCATTTCTTAACAGCAGCCGGAAAGAAGGCACAACAAAAAAATAATATTAATCTTTACAGAGCTTTACGTTAGCCCCGAAACCGGATACTGCTGCTACCACACCATCCTTTTTCATCATTATATTTTCATGTCCAAATGAAGTCACGTCGTGACTCGACGTCTTCTGGACTTGTTTGCGTCGACGCAGGTCGAGGAAATGTTTGCTGGGAAATAGAATGAAAGTTACAAATATAACTACAGTTCTATGAATCCTAGATGACGTTTATCAATTTGGGAGCTCCAGCCCTACAAGAAATTAATTACAAAGCTTCAGCAAATGCTCCATCTCATTGTGCCTCACCGGAGCGGCTTGCTTGCACATTTTTTTGCTTAAGTTCTTCCCAGACCTACACCCTAGCCATCCAACATGCATATCTGAGAATCAGGCCTCAAACCATTTTGTTCTGTGAAGCACGTAAAAGTCAGAGAAACGCTCACCCTTGAAATTGCATTGGTTTACATTTCGTTCTGTGTAGCATGAAAAAAAAAGAAAAGAAAAAGTGCATGAGCACGAAATCTCGTGATACAACCGAAACAGTGGACACCACCAATAGTATACCCAAGAGACATCATATACTTCAACCTCATCACATTGTGTTTTGTAAATGACATGTCAACTTATTGAAAAGCTATCAATAGCTTTTCAATAAGTTGACATGAAGAATTAAGTGCACTGAAGTACATAATTCATTCCTAGTAAATTTTTCAGAAATAGACTTAATGTGAAGTATATTTTAGGTAGACTTTTGAAAAAGTATACTTCTTCTGAGATCTATTTAAGTTCAATGTATGTGTACTTGAAATAAATATGCTACCGCTGTCATATTTGAAGTATGATTTCAGTATACTTCTTAAAAGTATACTTCACTGATCTTTTTTTAAGTATATTTAGAACATATTTCTGTGTATTCAGTGTATCAGTGACTGTCAGGATGGCATTAAGCTCAACGTCAGTATACGTAACTGATCTTCCTTAAAGTTTATTTAGAATATATTTCCAATGAAGTGTATTTCGATCAGGAAGTCATCAAGCTCAACTATAGTCTTTTGAAAATAAGTATACTACTGCTGTAATATTTAAGTATGATTTCCAGTCCGGTTACCAATACTTGGTGGACTAGGATTGTTATGGCCCTGAGGAGCGTAGCTGACAGCCCTGCAGCAACATCTTTGATGCATCCTTGGTCCAAGATTTCCATGATGAGCACCCTGATAGACCTGGAGGGCCGCCTTGAGGCGCCCATTGAGGGCAGGGTTCTGTTACGGCCGTGGCCTTACCCAGCAGAAGCTCAACTCTGTCTCCCCCCCTTGGGCAAGGTGTTTCCTTGTTTTCCCCAGCTCTACACCTGTCGGACTTGCACACCTGTCATCAATCTCCAGTCATCATCTCTGCTCTACTTAAACCCCGGTTCTTCAGCCACTCATTGCCAGATTGTTGTTTCCACTACAGTAGATGCTAGTCTCTACACTAGTGAATGTTTGGATAACAAGATACCTTGTGTCTTTAATCTGTGTTCTCCTTGCCCCAGGATCACCAACCCCGTACCTGCCTGCCATCCACCCCGTGTGCTTATCTGCTGCCTGGAATCCATCCTTGCCTGTCCATTTCCTGTTGTTCCCTACTGCTCTCATCCTCACTTCAATAAACCACTGGTTTAATTCAACATCCGTTGTTTCCCCTTGGGTTCCTCCCGTTCGATCATAACACCTGAAAGACATTTCTGATGTAGAAGCAGCATATTCAAAGTGAAATGTAAAACGAGTAATGCAGCTTTAGTACCAGCTCAACTCGCCACGAGTTGGTTTGGTTCCAGGCACGTCGCATTTCCATCGTAAAAAGTACCTCTTCAATGTGGGCGGGTCGTAGAAAAGAACCTCTTCAACGTGGGCTGGTCGTCATTAGGTTTTAATCCCGGGAGACTATTTCCTAATTCCTGGGAAAGGTTATGATGGGAAACAGGAAATTAATTAAATTAAATGCAATGATTGCGCGTCTGTTACCGTATGTTGTCATATGGTAACGGTACCTGGTACCAGGTACTTTTTTTTTTTTTGACGATGGCAACGCAAAAAATGGAGAGACGAGTTGAGCTGATACTGTCGGTGGAAAAGGTGCATAAGAGACCAAATTCAACGTACCATGACACTTAGGATATAGTATTTATATATTTCACACAGTATGTTTATATTTGCAATATACACTGACATTACAAGTGCTTCTTCAATGCATTTGAAATATGATCTGAATTAAATCGAAATACCTTAAATGGCTTAAAATAATATGCTTGAAATATGTAGTTAGTGTGATTTCCATAAACTTAAATCACACTTTAAACACCCTTGGAATGTGTTCAAGATGCAGTAGACTGAATTGAGCGAAATAACACACTTGAATTGTATACTCCAACAATACAAGTAGCCTACTTCTGCAATGCACTTGAAATATCTAAATAAAATCTTAATTATTTAAATAACTTATAATAGTACTCTTGAAATATGTAGTTGGTGTGGTTTGTGTTGATTTCCATAATATTTAAAGCGTATTCCTAACATATTAGCACTTTTTAAGAGAACTGGAATGTTAGAAATGAAGCATGGCACTGAAGTGTACTTAGTATGTTCGAAGTACACTTAAAGTTGTTTAATTTTAGCACATTTTTGGTATGAAATACACCGAAAGTATAGAGATAGTACTATTTCATTTCAACTTAAATGCACTAAATATACTTAGAATTACGCAAAAATGTCACATTTATAATATACGGTCTCTTAGTGGTGCTCTAAGTAGGCTACCTTAAGTATTTCATTTTCACCAGAGTAGGCCTTTATTGTTCGGTCTCACCGATGGCTCTCTTATGGCGCATTTCCAACGCAGGGTGCAGGTCGGTTCCGTTTGCAAAGGTGCGGCACGGGTCGCGTTTCCACCTCCAAAAGTGGGCGTGACCCGGACTGAGCCGTATTGCGCGTCTTGATTGCGCGTCTTGATAAGCCTATAATATTGAACTTGGACATTTTTTAACCTTCATTACAATACATAGGCCTACAATTACAATAGCTTTCGCCGTAATATTTTATATTCCTATTCTATTTTATACAGATTTGTATGGGCCTGTTTTCTGTAATGTGCTTTTCCCTTTAGAGCAGCTGTGTGAAGTGATGTGATAGCAATATGCACATTTCAATTCCAATAAAACCAACTTCATTCTGAGATTTCCTGGATGTCTCGATGACAAACTATACAGGAGCGATAAAACAATTAACTGTCAATATTTTTTGGAAGCACCTTTCACACACACACACACACACACACACACACACACACACACACACACACACACACACACACACACACACACACACACGTCTTTCTCGCAATGTTTTAGATTTTGCAGGACTATAGTTCCCGATTCTCTGCCTACGTGACTTTCGAGGGTCACACCCTTTACAGTCTAGGGTCACACCTCACGTTACGTCATTGCACGTTAATACAGCTATATAACCGCACGTGCTCAGCGTCCCGGCTTCATACAATCACCTGCTGCAAGCCGAAATTAACAGTTTCTTGCTTCCCAATAACTCGAAGGAAAAAAGACAATGGACGAGCAACGATATCCCATCAGCGTGCGACTCATTGGAGTAGTGCTCAAGGAGAATTACAAAGTAAGGATATCTGAGTCACTGTAGCCTACAGATGATATTTAGGAACGACATCAAAACAGGCCTAGGCGACAGCGTGAACTATGTAGTTGTAATAACATACAGAGCATGTTAAATGTATTGTGTTTTTTTGTTACGCAGACCTACATCACGTCGGTGCTTTGGTCAGACCAGAACAACATATCTGTTTACCGAAGCTTTCCGGATTTCAAGAAGATGCATGTACGTAAAGACCTCCATTATTATGGTTATACGAGAAACCTCGTACACCATCCGCAAGAAGTTCTTCGTGTGACGTAATTTCCCGGCTTGTAGCGGTTATGGTGTGTTCCAGATGCCTCGGACACGGACATGTCTCGTAGCACTTAGCGTTTCCGTTTGCCTTTGTGATCGTGTCATGTCATTGGCTAGTTGTTGTTATTGATAGCTACATTAGCCTCTTTAGCAAACCAGCTCGAAAACGAACTAAACAACTTAAGGCTACATTGTATTGCAATGTAGGCCGTGCAATGCATACATTTGTGACCGGAATAAAAGAGCAATGTAATCAAGTGTGTAAAAGCATTTAAAATTAAAATAACTAACGTGATACAAATACAAAGAAAATAAATCTCTTCACGGGCGCAGACATTTTTGTTGAGCGTGTGATCACAGAGCTCGGTATACTCTCACAATTCCGAGGGGGCACAACCAAAAGGGGGCGTGCCTCCGAGAAATGCCGCAAGAAAACTGGGAGATTTCCCCACTTGCAACTCATGTGTCCTAGGCTATGCCACCTTCAAAATGCTCAGAGTTTCAGGAGTTTCGGACCTTATGGTGCGTTTTATTATCCATCCGTCTCGGAGGTCCGAGGATGTTGCCTAGCGACACGCACGAACACGCCCCTTTTACTCGGAGGGCGAACTTGCCATCTCGGTTCAACTCAGTGAAGACCGAGCAAGGATTCCGAGACAGAATTTAAGATGGCTGCGCCCGATGTGACTTGTAAGTGAACTGTTTTCATTGTGTTTGGACCGCTTTGGTGGTTTAAATGGCAATTTCAATCGCTCGTAATACTGTATAACTTACTGCGTCCGTATCTCTGCCTATGGGTAAGGGAGCCGGTGTTGTGGTGAGGCCATTATTGCACAAAGACTTGTTTCAAACGGGTGTTTGCTAAACGTCCCTAGGGTTACTAACAGAAGATAAATTAAAACATGAAATGAAGTGAAAATTGCAGAAGTTCAAATGGCTGCGTTTTCATAATATGTTCCAGATGTCTCGGACACCAGTCTTCCGAGTTGCAAGTGGGGAAATCTTCCAGCTTTCTTGTGGCATTTCACAGAGGCCGCCCCCTTTTTAGCCGCTTTCGCACCGAGTAGTTCCAGGAACTAAACAACAGGAACCATTAGTACCCAAATAGTACCGGGACTATTC
>JAOPUD010000089.1:11071584-11082959 GCA_027122715.1 Trisopterus minutus
GCGAACGCAAACAAAAAGGTACTAGGAACCTTTAGTTCCAGGAACTAAAAAGGTACTGCCGGTGCGAAAGCGCCTTTTGTCTGCCCTACTTGGAATTCTGAGAGTATACCACGCTCAGTGAGGCCACTCGACAACAAAAATGTCTGTGCCCATGAAGATATTTATGTTGTCGAGTGGCCTCACTGAGCGTGGTATACTCTCAACGTGGTATTTGTACCACGTTGGTCATTTTAATGTTCTTACCCACTTGATTACATTGCTACTTTATTCCAGTCACCAATTTCTTGGTGTGCGTGCAATACAATGTAAAGTTGTGTTTTTGTGCGGGTATTCTAAAGAGGCTAATGTAACTAACAATAACAAGGACTAGCCAATGACATGACACAATCACAAAGTGCCACAAGACAGGAAATGACGTGCAACTCGGAACGCATCTGGAACAGACCACAAAGGCTACCGAGTCCTTCGAGTTCACATCAAAACAATGGATGCCCATTTCACTGAAGCACTTAAGAGGTGAACTTAACCCCCATTCTAACATTTGCATTACTATACATTATAGCTTACACTAATAAACATCACCTGATAAATTCTCGCTCATCTTCAACCATTGAAAGAGGCCAATGTAGCTAACAATATCAATGACTAGCCAATGACATGACACTATCACAAAGACGAACGGGAACGCTATAACAGGAAATTATGTCACAAGTGAAACTCGGAAGGCTGTTGTCCGAGGCATCTGGAATATGCCATGTAGTCCAGTCTCACGAACAATCAGTTTTTCCGGTTTTATGTCATAGCCAAGAACTTCTGAGGGGAGTTTTCTGAACTCTTATTTCGGAAGAAGGGGAGCATTTTGAACGTGGCATTATAGCGTTCCCGTTTGTCTTTGTGAGTCAGTGGCTAGTCATTGATATTGTTAGCTGCATTAGCCTCTTTAGCAAACCAGCTCGAAAACAAACACAACTTTACATTGTATTGCACGCACCCCAAGAAATTGGTGACCGGATTAAAGCAGCAGTGTAATCATATGTTAAATGGTCCTCATTTATATAGCGCTTTCATCCAAAGCACTTTACAGTGTTGACTGACATTCACCCATTCATGCACACATCTACACACCGACGGCGGAGTCAACCACGCAGGGCGACAGCCAGCTCGTCAGGAGCAATTAGGGTGAGGCGTCTTGCTCAGGGACACCACGACACTCAGCTAGGAGGAGCCGGGGATCGAACCAGTAACCTTGCAGTTACCAGCCAAAACCCCTCTACCTCCTGAGCTAATGCCGCCCCAAGTGTGTCAAGTGTGTAAGAGCATTTAAAATCAACATTAAAATGACCAACGTGGTAAAAATACAAAGAAAATACATTTCTTTACCAGCGCAGCCGTTTTTGTTACACTAAATTATGAGTATTTGCACGATTTTAATGTTCATGTATACACTGCCAAATAGAATATAGAATTTATATTTATGTCCATGTCATTTTTTTTCAGTACTCAACCAAAAAAATATCTTAGATGTATCTTAGGGTACACTAGTAGAGGTTAAACTAGTAAAGGTTTGAGAACCACAATAAACTGGTGGTCAGTCAAATATATTCTTAACTCTTTATCATAAATGCTCATCATTATTCAACAGAAACAATTGAAGAAAGCATTCCCACCTACAAATGCTTTGAAAAAATCCTCTAGAATCATCCCTAATTTCAAAGGTAGGTGCCACATAGTCAGCATGCCTGGCGTTAATAAGTATTTTTTTGGAAATGCACATTCATTCGCTGCAATTCCTCAACGATTAATTGCTAATCCCCCATCCATGGTGCCTTGCAGACCACCATACACGGGGTGGCGTTCATAAAAAGGGCCTCAGCCAATCAGTCCTCCGCCTCAAGTTCCTGGAGAAGTACTGTGACAAACTTCTGAGTTGCGACCCACGGGTAACCCAATCCACAGACCTCATACGGTTCTTCCACCCCACCGCCCAGGACCTTGAGCCGGAGTACACAAGTAACAGGTAGGCCCGAGTCCCACATTATTTAGAATTATGGTATGATTTTTATCATTTAGGCTATACGCTATCTCGATGTCGCTGCTTACAACATTACCAATAACTCTATTTGGGTATTTGTGTTTTTCTAAACTAAATAAACTAACTTCTAAACTAACTCAACTAAACTAACAAACTTTCATTCAAAAGCATCATTGTAATGCCTTCGGTTGAAGGCATCGGCGAGAGAAACCAGGACAGGTCACACAGAGTGGGCAACGTGACGCAGCCATTAGTGACTGAGACCTACCGCTGCTTTGCGTCTTATGAGACCAAAGACACAAAGAACATGCCCTTTAAAGTTGCCGTGGATGAAAAAGTGGACGTGCTCATCAAAGAAAAATCAGGTGAGGGAGAAACAACAACAAAAAAAAAATTTTTGAACTGAGATACTGTAACACAAGTACCAAACCAAACACACATAGACGTATTAAGCCTATAGGATCCTGATAATCTAATCGGCCACCGTGTGTAATCAGGATGGTGGTTGGTGGAAAGCGAAGATAAGCGGTTGGCCTGGTTCCCCGCACCGTACCTGGATAAGTTAGAGGACGGAGAAGACGACATCGATGACACAACAGACAGCCCTACTGGGATAGGTGCTTTGCCTCGCATAGCTTTTACCCAACGAAAGTGAATTACTTATGCATACATAGTAGTTCTGCCAATGAACAAGATGTCAACTCTCTCCCTGTCCACCCTCAGGTGCACTGTACACTGCTGTGAAGAACTACAAGGCCGCCAATAGAGACGAGGTATCTGTGAACATTGGATCTGTGGTGGAGGTTCTTCAGAAGTGTGATGATGGCTGGTGGCTCGTCAGGTGGGCACAGTTTCTTAACACTGGGATGGAATGAATATCGGTGAATATAAATAATATTGGAAAGTGGCCCAGTGGTGTATGTTATAAATAAGCTAGACTTCTGACCTATGCCCCCTCTCTCCCCTTCTCCTTACCAGATCTGGTGGCCAGGTGGGTTACGTCCCCACCCTCTACCTGCAGCCCTACAACAACCCCTGCAACCACATGGCCGCCCTCCAGCAGGACCTGCACGGCTCCAACTTCAACCTGTCCCAGCTGCAAGCCCCCCGCCTCCAGCCTGGGGGTCTACAACCCCTACAAGCTTCCAGAAGTCCACCACCACTATCGAGGGCTACTATCAAAGAAGTTCTGAATGGTAATAACCTTATGTATCGGACAGAACAACCAGCCTCTAAATGAGTACGAGGCCAAAACCAAGGCAGGCAGGAAGTAAAATGGAAGGATTCTAAATGGCACTCACTGAAACGAGACGAGAAGAGCGATTTTGGGTGGTCTTAGCATTCAACTAAGATTGGCCCACAATTATTGGAAAAAGATCAGAAATGTCATGGTGTATGTTTGTCTTTATTGGACCTTTGTATCCTATGTCCATATCCCAATATGTAAATTCTTGTATTCTACTTAATTTTTTTTTTATCAGGTACCAGTCTCTAAACCTCAACCATGTCCGTGAAAAGAGTGTTCCCGTTCACGAGTTCCGGTGGCAGCGAAATGCAGTGTGCCTAATTAACTCTGAGAGCAAACATTGGACTCGGCCCCCTCGTCACCTGGACTTGACGAAGAGATGTGGATTGTGCTAGGTACCCTCCATCAGCAAATCTCCCCCTGCCAAGAGTGAAGGTTGAACTGGTTTCCCTCTTAAAGAATGTAATACATGCAGGGGCAAAGAAGGTGGCCATGGTACTGTTGGGCTAGAGGAGGCAGGGAAACAAAAAGAGATGAATCATGGTAACAAATAAAAGTTCACAGATCTTTCATCTGAAAGCATTTTGCCTTTCTTAATTTGTTCCTTTTTAAAAAATTATTTAAGAAGGGTTTTTTTTTACTTTGAAATGTGTATTTCTGTCTCTTATTGATCCCCTTCTTGCCCCTTCTACACCGGCTGAGACCACGCTACTTGAATGGAGCATATATTGAGTCAATGTTGCTATATTTAAAATATTGGTCATGTAATTGCATGGAAGGGAAGTTGAAAGATTCTGGCAAAATAAAATATTATCAGAACCTTGTGAGTCGATTAATTTTTTTATTAGCTACAGCCGAGAATCCCCATCTATATTATTTCCATAGTGCTCTTTATTACGTGCATCAAACGTTTAACCGAAGCATCGGACTCCACCACTAGATGACAGTATACACCATTAGTTGATCGACGCATCTGGGAGAGAGTTGGAGCTCGAAATGGTTATCGAAGAGAGCTACACGCCTATTCCTCATAATTTCTAGTAGCCATACCCTGTGAAAGGATTTGCAATGTCCTCCTTTTGGCCCTAAAGAGAGTCCTTCATATTATGTTGTAGGCTTACACGTCTAACTAATGGTACATCGATATGGGATGTTATATGCTTTTTCGGTCTCACCAATACAGACATGATAGTTCTCTTAACCTAAAGTGAAGACCTGTCATTCAACACAATGCCAACAGACACGTTTAGTGATAGGACATAGGCCTAATGGCCTTACACATGCGTGCACATTCTCACGTCTTTACCCTCCAAAGACATTGGTAACGACCTAGTATGAGTAGGCCGAATAAACTGTTGAATGGGATGTTAGCACCCGGAGTTGGTTCATATGCATTTGGCTGATACGTCATATACAAGTCAAACAAGAAACCAAATTCGGAAACAATTCTTGGGCTAATTATTGGGCATTTAACCTCGTTGATGCAATACAAAATGACAGATTTAACAAAAAAAATCAAGAGATTTCAAGAGATTTCAAGATACACATAACAGTCGTAGCCTATTCTTTTTAACGTCCATATACCAATAGCTTTCACCGTAACATTTCTCAGTCCTTTTGTCTTTGGTACAGATTTAGGCCTAGGCCTACTTTTGTTTTGGGTAAAGTGAGGTCTGTTTCGATTCCAATAAATCGATTTTATTGAGCGTTTACTTGCAGTATCGATAATCAACTATTACAGGAGCAATACGCAATAAACTTTTTTTTTTTAATCACCTGGTACAAACGACACGCGCACACGCACACACGCACACACACTTTTGTGAGTACCTATTCTTCCAGGATGTCCCAATTTCCGAAAGCCACACCTCCTGCACCTCCCATCGCACGTTTAGACCACTATATAAGTTCACTTGCTCCGACTTCAGACAACCACCTGCTGTAAACCAAGACGAACAAATCGGACCTGTATATTGACACCTTAACTAAAGTCAAAAAGACAATGGACGAGCAACGATATCCCATCAGCGTGCGACTCATTGGAGTAATGCACAAAGAGAATGGCAAAGTAAGGATATCTGAGTCTTTATCCTGCAGATGATGTTTATGACCTACACAGAACAGGCGTAGGTCAAAGAGGGGACTCCGTTTTTTGTTTTTGTTTTGAATACACAGCATGTTAAATGTAGGCTTCTTTGTATTTTTTTTATACAGACCTACATCACTTCGGTGCTTTGGTCAGACCAGAACGAAATTGTTGTTTACCGAAGCTTTCTGGATTTCAAGAAAATGCATGTAAGTAAAGACGTCCATTATTAGGCTACAGCAACTTTTCATTGGTTAAATATATTCTTAAATCTTTAACTCTCATCGTCATCATTACTCAACAGAAACAAATGAAGAAAGCGTTCCCGACAAATGCTTTGAATAAGTCCTCCAGAATCATCCCTAAATTTAAAGGTCACTACCAGACAGTCAATGCTCGTCGTTTTTTTTGGTTCGTTTTTTCATTAATGGAAATGCGCGATCATTCGCTGCGACTCATCATCAATTAATTGTCCTCCCCCCCCCTCCACCCTGCCCTGGTGCCATGCAGACCACCATACACGGGGTGGCGTTCATAAAAAGGGCACCGGCAGATCAGTCCTCCGCCTCAAGTCCCTGGAGAAGTATTGCGAAGAACTTCTGAGTTGCGACCCGCGGGTAACCCAATCCGCGGACCTCATACGGTTCTTCCACCCCACCGCCCAGGACCTGGAGCCGGAATACGCTAGTAACAGGTAAGCAAGCGTCACCTGTTACTTTGAATTACGGATTTTCTAATGTACATCTAATGTAAAATGTATCAATGGCTTTTATTTAAAAAAGCATCATGGTGATGCCTTCGGAGGAAGGCATCGGCGAGAGAAACCAGGATAGGGTACACAGCGTGGGCAACGTGACGCAGCCATTCGTGACGGAGACCTACCGCTGCGTTGCGTCGTATGAGACCAAAGACACGAAGAACAAGCCCTTTAAAGTAGCCGTGGATGAAAAAGTGGACGTGCTCATCAAAGATAAAGCAGGTGAGAGAGAAACTTGATCTGAGGTACTAATAACACTCAAGCACCAAACCAAACACATGTAGACGTGTAAAACCTTTAGGATCCTGATCATTAAATCAGCCACCGTTTGTCTTCAGGATGGTGGTTGGTTGAAAACGAGGATAAGCGTTTGGCCTGGTTCCCCGCACCGTACCTGGATAAGTTAGAGGACGAAGAAGACGACAACGATGACACGACCGACAGCCCTACTGGGATAAGTGCGTTGCTATGGCAATTTCCATTGCTTACGCACAACACAACCAAAGAGGATTGCTTAGGCATATGTATTAGTTCTGCCTTTACAGTGACGTTATGACTTAAGACTCTCCCTGTCCACCCTCAGGTGCACTGTGCACTGCAGTGAAGAACTACAAGGCCGCCAATAGAGACGAGGTATCTGTGAACATTGGATCTGTGGTGGAGGTTCTTCAGAAGTCTGACAACGGCTGGTGGCTCGTCAGGTGGGCACAGATCCTCAACACTGGGGGAGGAGGGTTGTTCGTATTTGGTTAGTCGTGTTTATTGGTGATTATTTGAAATGTGTACTTTTACAAATGAACTATCTATCCCTTCTCCTGAACAGATCTGGTGGCAAGGTGGGCTACGTCCCCACACTCTACCTGCAACCCTACAACAACCCCCGCATCCGCATGGCTGCCCTCCAGCAGGACCTGCGCGGCTCCACCGTCAACCTGTCCCAGCTCCAAGCCCCCAGCCTGGAAGGCTACAACCTCAACAAACGTAGCCGCTCCCAGGGTGACATCATCCCACTGTCCCAGCTGCAAGCCCCCAGCCTGGGGGGCTACAACCCCAACGAACGCAGCCACTCCCAGGGCAACATCCCCCAGCTCCCCACCATGGCCATCAAGCAGCCCCTCAGAGACGAGCACTCTGTGGAGGACCAAGAAGCCCCTGGTCGTGTGGCTGGTCCCTCTCTGCCAACCAAGCCCTACATGAGGAATGGCTCCTACAATGCCTCCTCCCCCACTGCGACTCCCTTGCCCGTGATCAGGGTGGATTCGGAGGAGGATGACATCCGCTACAGGAGCCACACACTGGAGAGCCAGGAGAGCCTGGGCAGCCTGGCTAGCGACAGCAGTGACTTCAGCTTCAGCGACAGATCCTCCAACGGGAGCCCCACCCTCAACCTGGGCCACAGTCTGAACGAGCAGCAGCCACGGCTGAGCCGTACGCCGCCGCCCGCCGCCATGTCGTCCAACCGCCTCAGCCCCAATGTCGGTAAGATGACTCCCAGCGTGTCCGACCCCAACCTCTTCAAGGGGCCTACCACACCCAAGGTGCCCCCCAGGCCCCGCGCCGAAGAGATCCTGACCCGCTGCTCCACCGTCACCCGCAAGAACATCTCAAACAGCAGGCTCTCCCCGACATCGTCTGACATCAAGAGCAGCTGAAGACAGAATCCACATTTTGATGTCCTACTGATGAATACACTCCCCTCCCATCAAACCCAGGTGCCAGGTCGGCCAACCCATAGTTCGGACTTGGTTGGCAGGTGTCGCTTGGGGGTGTACAAAGCCATTTGTAAGCTGGTGATAAATGATGTATATTATTGCTAATACCAGTTTTTTTTGTTGTCTTTTGGAAACTTAATTGTATTCCATACTGGAGAACTGCTAAGCTGCTTTATATGCATGTATTGTATATACTTAAATTTCGGAAATCAATGAAGGAACCTTTTTGTACAGTGGATGTTTGTAATGCAAACAATAAACCATGAAAGCCATACTCGCGATTTAATAATTGACAAATTTTTCATCTATATACCTCAAAAAATGGATATAGACACATAATGATTGACAACTATTTAAAAGGTAACCAAGCATGCTAGAACATTATCTTGACTATCACACCCTATTCTTCGTTGTGGTTTGTCAATATAAAGTAGGCTATATATTTTCCATTCAACAGAAGACAAGCCCTATAACAACCATTAAAGAATTTAATAAATTCTAAATGATAACATTTGTTTTAAAACAAATGACATGGATCTACATAACAGCATGTTACACCAAAGGTTCTTAATTCTTTATTATAAAATCTAATTTTCCGCCAGATATCCAAAATCAACGGTTATAAGGATCTTACTTTTGCCTCCAGAAAACCGATTCGCTGATCAGGCATAAAATTGTATGAGAGATACATAAACCCCTTTATTTATTTAGCTCTTAAAAATGTACCCATCCAGGCATTCCTTCTTCTAGCAAACAATTAGACCCGTGTGTGCCTCAGAAAAGCACAATGATAAGCAGGGATACACAACTTGGGTAATGGTACAGAATTCAGTTCTTATCGACATTGCTTCCATGGCAAGAATGCCATCTTTCTCTGTGAACATTCCAACAATGTGGAAGTTTAACCAGGTCAGTCGCATAATGTCCGTGCTTGGTGGCCAAGCAGGGTTCCCTTTCTCCTCTGCGGCAGCTACTCATGGTCACTATGGACTGGCAGTCGCGAAGGACTCACAGGGGAATCCCAGGTCAGCTGGTCAGGATCGGAACGCTTGGGCGGAGAGTAACCCCCTTGGTTGTTTTGGTGCTCAAGTTTTGTTCTTCCGCCTCTTCTTCTTCCTGATCATCTCTTTCTTCTCCATCGTTGGCGGCTTCGTCATCGGAGCTCTCCTCACCCCTGGTGTGATGGTTTCCGTTGCTAGTGCCGTTTGTAATCTGTCTCCCATTGGCAGGGGCCTTCTTTGTGACACTCTCCTCATCGGCCAGCTCTTCGTCTTCAAGGGCATCGTCATCATCATCTTCCTCCTCCTCCTCCTCATCATCATCTTCTTTGTGGGCATGTTCAGAATCCCTGTGAGTTTCCTTGTCAATCACAAACAGACGCGCAGAGTCTTTGACAGCAGAGGTGTCCATGTCCTCATCTGGTCCCATGCTACAGTAGTAAACAGAAATGGGGAGGTAAATAATGAATGGAGAAGATGACTCCCAAATCAAGTGATCAAACCCACATGGGCCAGTCCAATGGATTAAATGATCACCGAAAACTAGATCAGACTACAACATTATTGCAACAGCATTTCTACTGGTAGTGATTTTTGGCAACAGAGCCAGCTTTCAGGCATTTCAATGAAAAGAATATTGTCCAGAACAACATGCTCATGGAAACAGACTAGCTTAGTCATCAGGACCCATTTGGTTTTTAACTACATTTTCATCTTCGATATCCCCCTTGGTTTAAATGGCTGCAAGTTAATTATTAATTAGTTAATTATTAGACAAGGTGAATAAAATACACATTGTAGAGTTCATCATCAAATAACTAATTAACACTTAAATACTTAATCTGTACAAATAAGCACTTCCAATGTCTCAAAGTTGAGCAGTTAGCAAGTGCCAATAAATGTTTAAATATACACGTCTAACCCGTGTTCTACATCATTTAAAAAGGAAGGTAAGGATTAGTGCGTTAATCCCTGTCATTACTTGCTGACAGTTAGGCTTACAAGCACTAATTCTACAAACGGACAGGAGGTATCATGAACAGCAAGCGTCATGGTTCACCTTATATCCTACCATTGTCAGCCCCTATCAATGGGCCTCTGTACGCCTTGCTTCAGAGAACCGGTTGTAGCACCACTTGCTGTGAATCACGGGTGACCGGTGTGATTCCCAGGCAATTTTTAGACTTACCTTTTTGTAAAAAGGTACCCAACCAAATTTTAAATCATTGTTCATACTTCCTTTTGGTTTGTTTCCAACCTGGAGCAAAGAAACGCAACATCGCTCATCTCTGATGCTGTCAACGGTACCATTGTACTTTCCCGTAACCAAGCTAACAATTTGGTTTGGAGGTTTGGCTTACCAGAAGGAAGTAGAAGCTTCTTGTTAACAAAACTCTGGTCATAGACATGCTTTCGCAAAACAATGCTAGTAAAAAAAAAAGGACCTTAGCTTGACCTGAGCTTGAGCACAACATTAGCTGTCCTAAGGAGAGGAGCAAACACCCAATGGGACTTTGGATTAAGTTAAATAACGTTTGTTCAAAAAATTGTTGCAGTGTGGGAAGGGAATAAGACAATGCAGTTGACAAGTTTTGGATGCCTGAGCGTTGAATACATGTGTGTATACGACCTAGTGCCAGATTACACGTACAACCATTTACTGACGCAAAGACAAATTCTTCGGTAGCCAGCTCTTTGCTCTGATTAGACAGACCATGGTCATGTGTTCCCCACATTCTTGTCTTACCAGGATGAGGCTCCAGTCACTCGCATCTTCTGCCACATGTAGTCAATGAACATGGATGACTGGAGCAGGCGGCCGATCCGCTGCATATGTCGCTCTGCAGCGAAGAGTGCCCCATTAGGCCAAACAGAGGGACAAGGTATTACTTGGAAGTGGATTCAAAAGTGAGTGACTTTAAATCATTGGCTGTCCCTTGCCTGCCAAGAAAGTGATATGGCTGTAGTTAAGAGCTTTGTGGCAGCTGGCCCAGTGCAATTGTTTTGTGTGTATGTACACTGCCTTTTGTGTGGGTGTGTTTGTTAGATCGCCCAGCCAAGGTGCTTCAGAAATCAAGCAGCAGTTGTCACTTAAATAATAGAGGATAGTTTCTTCTGTGGTATATAGATCCCTACAATGTGTGTGCACTTGTGTGCATCTGTGTGTGTCAGTGTTTGGCAAGCTACTTGGAAAGTGTAGTGAGCTAAGCTACCAGTAAATCTACATTAAATGAAGCTCCACTGCACAGAAGTGAAAACGCATTTCCATCATAATTGAAGTAAGTCACCTGTAAACAAAAAACATTCAGTTCCCTCTACCATCTTTCCATCAACTTTGTGTGTCTGGTCTGTGTGTGGGTGCTTCCGTGTCTGCTAAAACAAATTTGGTCCGCTCCAAGTCAAAAAACAAAACAACTTTCTCTGAATGACATTCTTCTTTTGCACATCAGGCATCCCCTCCGCTCTGCTCACGTGTGTGTGTGTGTGTGTGTGTGTGTGTGTGTGTGTGTGTGTGTGTGTGTGTGTGTGTGTGTGTGTGTGTGT
>JAOPUD010000089.1:11100874-11111356 GCA_027122715.1 Trisopterus minutus
CTTTTTTCTGGGCTGTTACAAAAGCAGCTTTTCTCCAGGGTGCCTTTTGCTTTCCAGAAATCGTTTTAACCTTATAATGTGCAATGACATCTATGACTTTCAAAGTTTTCAAATTAGTTTTCTAAGAGATCATCAGCAGAACATGGGTTGAGAGGTGGTAGCAGGAGATGGCCTTTTTAAAAAGTACACTAGAATGTTCATTGATATACCGTTTTTTGACAGCATTTGATTTTGTCTGTATGTCAGGAATAAAAGATATATTAAAGTAAACACAGAAGTCGTCCGACAATGAAGGCTCAGTCACCGAGAGATCTGAAATACTAAGACCCTTTGTGATAACCAGATCTAGAGTCTAGAGTACAGAGCAATCCCATCCACTGTAGTTAATGTTTAGCCTGTTACTAAGTTTCATGGTTCTAAGAAGAATGCCCGGAATCAGTCAACAAATACATTCAGGGTTTCCCACAGCACTTTACAGCTAAGACGGCCATCTGAGCAACACATGCCAGCCGCCTTAACTACGTTGTCCAAAAAAAACAACACCACCTTAACTAACTAATTTCCTGCAGGAAACCCTATTCTAGGGGTTATTATATAGATTAACTGTTATCATTACCATTGATTGGTTGTATTTTTTGAAATAAACTTCCAAATAAAACAAAACTGCCATAGACATAGACATTTACTCATTATTATTTATGCTGATGCATATTGATGCAAACTGTGGTGCGGTGAAATGTCAGCCTACGAGCCTAGTAGTAGATATTACCTTGAAAATGTGATGCAGCCAACAGAGTTAGCATGGCTGGAGCCCTGAGCCACACACACCACCTGGCCACTGTCTCCATCCATTCTCCACACACGCACAGACTTGTCCTAGACAGACACACAAACACCACATTTTAAGCATCTTACTAATAAATTACCAAACCGGTTCTCTGATAACTAAGTAAATGTAATTTGTTTTGTTTAAAAATTTTACCCATGAAGGAAATGGTTTACTGAAGGTTGATGGGAAGCACGAAATTAAAAGCCATGTATATCCATTCCAACATTCCTAGTTTCAAACATCATTTTGAGGTATTTTATGTTTACCTTGGCACAACTAGCAAAGAGCAAGCCCTTTTTGAAGACATCCAATGAGAGAACAGTATCTGAGGAATAAATAGCAACACATATTTATTAATTATTAAATCAGACGACTTGTAACTCCGATAATTTTTTTTTCAAGGCATTGACCAAACCACCCGTGAAACCAACTTAAGTTGGTTTCAAAATAGCATTTTAATCCTTTTACTGTTGACAAAGTGATTTTACAAAGGTCAATCACGTTCTCCAAGTTTTGTCCCCACCTACATCAGACTACCTAACACAGCATTGTTACTTTCGTCTTTAAACCATTCAGTGGACACTGACTTTAAAGACTAGATGTGCACATTTTTAAATATTTTTTGTAATTTTGTAATCATAAAGTTGTCTGTCCCTCTGTCTCACATGTCTTGAATACACTGTAACCTTGTACTGTAACTACTGTAACCTAAGTTTCTAAACAACAAATAGATTTTATTTTGAGATACTGCGTTGTCTAAAACGAATAACAACGACTAAACCTTAATAGCATCTCTGTAGCAATATGAATGAATCAACATTATTAAGCTAATTAGGCTGGTGAGGGACTAAAACTGAACTAAATCCCTTTGTGTTGAACCTACCAGGCTCCTAGCCAGTGTAAATTCCAGGAAATCAGAAAGCCAGAGAATTAACAATGAGCGATTGGGTATGCGTTTGGTGTGAAACCGGGATATACAACGGGTAAAGAGGAATGAAGACAACAAATTAACATAAACGTCTAACTTGAAAGACGATAAGAGATTTCTCAACGGCAAGGGACTTGTTTATGGCCTCACTGTGTTGTAAACCAAATACAGACTAGGGCTCCATGCTTTTTTCGTCTAGCCTCCGACACGCTCTACAGGTCCGATTCAGATCAACATTTTTGGGCTGCATGTGTGGGCAACTCATCTCGAGTTCATGTGCAAAAGGCCTAAAAGCCTATACAGCTTAAGCATCATTCAGCTTCAACTTACAACTTGCACATACAACTTACACCATACTCTGCTGCCCCCAGGTGGTGGCCAAGAATCACTGACCTGTGTGTCCATACAGGATCTGGCAGCTGTTGGTCAGGAGCTCAAACACCTTGAGCTGACAGCTGTTGGTGGCCACCACGATGTGGCTGTCGTTCTTCCCAAGGAACTTCACATCCAGAATTTCATCATTGTAGCCCACGAACTGGGGATAGTGGATAAAATAACAGATGGAAACATATCAGTAAGTACATCAGAGATGTAGGATGGGAATGCTCAGCCTCTTCCAAAATAAGATATGAATAATCTTCAATTTAGAAAAGAACAGCATTTTTTTCTCAAAAGCACAAAAACATTTATATATATTACAGCACAGCAATATTAACATTTGTTAAAATCGCAAGCCATAGAATTAAAACAATAAATCCAATAACGTTTTTAATTTTTAGTCCCCCAACATAATAATCAGTTAACCTTGGCTCCCCCTGCTGGCTACAACAACGCATATACTCTAGAAAGACAGCAGACGGCACTCTACCACCCACACTTCCTGCCGGGTGGCCGGGCATCCTACCTGTTGCTGCGTGCTGAGTGCGGGTAGCTGGTACAGTGTGATGTTGTGCTCCGCGGTGACGGCTGCAATACGGGCAGAGGCGCTCATGGTCAGCAAGTAGGTGAAGCTGCGGGGGTCGTCACCATCATGGGGCTCGCCATCCTCCTTGTTGGCGGGGGCCGTGGCCGAGGGCAGCACCTGGGTGTAGACGCAGCGGGACGTGCTGGCCTCCCAGACTCTCAACACACCTGTCGGTGGTAGGTGTGCGGGCAAGAATTTTTAGAGCTTGATCATGTGTTTGACGGCCAGGATTTATTTTTTGTGGTGGAACTTTAATATTGTATTTAATTTAGAATCGGGGGTCATGGTATCAAGAACAGAAGCCTGACCTTTGCTGCCCGCAGTGATGAAGTGCAGGTCGTGGTTCTTAACACCGATCTCAGACAAGTCCTGGTCCTCTGGGAGCAATACCACGCCCTCCACTGCCTAGGTACACACATCAGAGAGATGATGGGCAACCAGCAACAGGCCCGCAAACATTCACTATTCCATAAATAGACTGCAAATTGCTGCCACAGCAGTGTGGCAGCATTTAGGCTTCCCTGTGATTAAGATTGAAAACTGTGAAAAAATTACAAGCAATGGCAAGACAAAAACAGCATGCAAATAGTGTAAGAGATTGATGAGCTACACAAATAGCACAACCAACATGTTACAGCATGTGAACTGGCACTATAGTGAGCTCATTTCGCCATCACCTGGACAGAAATTGCTAAAAGGACAAACCACACTAAAAAGTAGATTTGAAGCTCCACTCACCCCAAGCAATGCATAAGTGTTTCATGGCAAAATATATAAAGCGGTTTTATTTGATGTGAATATAGTATAATGCTACGGTGTCTGGATGGTGAAGACCATCTAAGCAGCGATGTATTCAATGTCCGCGTCTGAGAGAGGGTTAGGCTTCCCGGGCACCTTTAGTATAACGCTTCGGTGTGTGGCGGATTTTGTATTAAACTTTGCTTATTAAAATGCTCACAACAGTTACAGAACGAGTAGTACTACAAAAGTATCAAAGTTGGCGTGGGTCGTAACCATGGCGATAACACTAATGTTTAAATTCCAGCTGAAACTGTGGGTTCACTGGCTCTTTAAGAAAACCATGTAAATTCCAAGCTGCAAATGCAAGTAAAATGAGTTTGTCATGTAGTTTGTTGTGTATTGAACCTATTCACTGCTCCATCAACATTTAATGCCAAAAACGCTATATTTCCTGGTTTAAAATGTACCGCAAGATGCAACTTTTTTCCAAATCGAGACACGCGCCAAACCTACTTTTATCCTAGATGTCATATATCCACCTTGCGTGTGAGGGCAGCGGGAGAACGTCGTGGGCAGCGGGACCACGTCGCATGTAAGGCTGAAATGGCTCACCTTGTCGGACTGAGTGACCCCAAGTGTGGAGGTCTTGTGGAGGCTACAGAGGAGCGGGACCACGTCGCGTGTGAGGCCTGAAGTTCAGGTGTCAATGGTTGTACATGACCAAGTCTCACCTCATAGACCGGCACGGTTCTTGTGGCTGTCCGCGTCTTCAGATCCCACACTGTACAGATCTTGTCCCTGCCAGAGCTGCAAGCAGGAGGGCCAGAAACAATACAGCAATACACAGTTGAAACCATCATGTTGCAGTGGGAAGTTCATTGAAGTATCTATTGAGTGAACGATGACATGTAGGGGTAGGGTTACTCCCAGGGTGTTGTCGTACCTGACCATGGTGTCCCCGCTGGTGGTGAAGGCAAGCGAGGTGACGGCGCTGAAGTGGCTCTGGAGCACACAGAGGCACAGGCTGGAGCGCAGGTCCCACAGCCGGATGCTGCAGTCCCCGGAGGAGGAGAACAGCTGCAGAAGGCTCAGGTCTGGGTGGAATTGAACCAGGCTGCGCACATAGAAGACAACACACGGTTACAGGGCTCCAGACTGCGGCCAAATGTTCGCATTTTCCGACCAAAATTTGAGTGTGCGACTGAATTTTGCATCTGCGACCAGTTAATCTGGCAATCTGAGCAATATTGGGAAATGAACAAACTTGCTCTCCAAACCACGATAACACATCAAAAGAGTAATCTTTAGGTGATATGTAATGCTGAAACCAGATGGCCATACAAATATGGAATTTAAATTTTGCCCGAAGATGGCTCAGAACTTCCGAAGCAAATACGATGCCTACAGAAGGTCACACAATGGCACTCAAACCACACACCAAAGGCAACACGAACAAGTGAATTTCTATAGTAGTTTATACTCGCAGGAAACACAAAGGCAGTATGGAAGTACATTGTAGAATGCTAGAAAGGCAAATGGCAAGAAATGACAAAGTGAAAGACAATTTTTACCTGTAAGAGGAGATGGGGCCATTTTAAATGAGGCTATTGATTTTCTGCTTGCTTGGTGTCTGATTTATTATTTATGAAAATTGAAATATTTAAATGAAAGCTACATTTTGAATAGCTCATTTAGCATATTATATAATGCTGTTTATGCTGAGACTGCTTTCCTTTTTACCACCTGTATGGGGTCTGTGTGCGGGCTTCGCGCACAGCCCTGCTATAGGTGTGTGCTTGTCAGGTGCAAACTAAATGTCAAGGGAAAGAGGTGGTGGTTGAAAAAAGTATTTAGACCGCTTATTAAGTTCACTCTCATTGCTTATAATGATTTATTAGTTCCCCAGTATCATTTCCTTAATTTTAGAAGACAGTTGTTAATTTTTTTAATTCGGGACCGTGTAACACCCGCATAAGCAATAGCAGCAACTTCGTCCCGATAATGCTGAGCCTCATCACTGGAATCCTCTCCGTCCGATAGTGTGTCCGCTGACACTCGTGGATTTGGTTAGCATGTTGATTTAAAGTGTGTACCCCTACAATTTCTGGTTGTGTCCTTAAATTCAGTTAGGGGCCGCAGTGCTCCTAGTGAACATAGTTAGTAAACTTGGGCTTAAAGGATTTAATTAGAACTCAAATAATAAACTTTCTGAATCTTTTATGCATAATAAACCATTAAGGGACAGAAGCATAATGTCCCTAAATCTCAAACCTGAAGAATAAAAAAAAAGAGTTATGTTATTCAGAAGTTATGTCCAAGGAGTTGGAAGTATAGTTACTTACTGAACAACACCGGATGAGCCCTTGAGGTTGTGAGTGCAGTACTGCTTTATAACGTCCCACAGCTTAATGGTCCCATCACAACCACCTGCAACAGGAAGACAGCAGAGTAGAACACAGTGAATGGTCTGTACAACGTTCTACAAAACACTAGCGGTATAGAACAACTGGCGTAGCTAACTATAGCTACCTTTTGACACAGGTCTTACCCATAGCTTAAACAAAAGTTATAGGGAACTTTGGTTGTACCCCTTTATACACAGTAAAAGCATGTCCTTTGTCACATACCAGCCATCTATGTATTCACTTAATAAGACCAACTAATTTGAAATATTAAAGTAAAATGTTTTTATTGAAAGCATGTTTTATTTACTGCCCATGCCTCGATATCATTTGCATCACGAATCAACTCGAGATTCGAGCTGAGAAAAAATTACATTGCATTCACATAATATATGATCGCATATGCGACCATGTTGGAGGCAGTCTTGAACCCTGCTATAGACAACAAACATAGCACACACAAGTAATACACAGGTTAAGCTCAACAAGTTCATGCACTCCTTTCATTGGCTGACCTGTGGCAAGAAGCGTGGACGTGGGGTCAAAGGTCATGCTGGCTATAGGTATGGTGTGAATGGCCCTCCAGGAGCGGGTGCACTGGGCCTGCTTCCAGTCCCACTGCTTTAGCAACAAAGCCCTGCTGGCTGTCACCAGCACCTGCAGCAGCACACAGAGTTTGACAGAATGATAAAAGTAAACTTAATTATCATAATGTTGAAGGTTGGTGTGGTGAGACTCTGTATTTACCTCATCATCATAGCTCAGCGCAAAGGAGGTGATGTCCTCTTGATCATCCTACGATACAATTATAGGGAAATATAAATAATGTTATACACTCCAAAGAGATTAGCGTAAATAATGTTTAAATGCACAGAATCGTTAACCTGCTCGATGCTGTGCACAATCTTCCCTGTGCTTATTTCCAAAATATTGACACGGGATCCACAGGTGCAAAAGATGAACTTCTCATCTATGCTAATCTGAAAGAGGTCAGAAACATCAGCAACGATATGCTCAGATTATTTTCCTGTAATCACTATTCATAATGTATGTTTAAGTGTTAAATAATATGATGGACCAACCTGAACCTTTCCGCCTTTATAAAACGGCTCAATTTTATTGGAAGCGGCATAGCTGCGTGAGAAAAGTAGCCTAAATTAGTTTATTTAATTTAAAGGACAGCACACAAGTTTGGATAGCCTACAGTAAGCTAGCGAGTTATTGCGTTTAAACGTGCAAATCATCAAACTTACTTTGTTTTGAAGTGAAGGTCGGTGTTCGCCATTTTACTAAGTCTACTTACAAATAAACGCGTTATGGGCAATGTGGATAATACTGTATTCGTTATACATGCAACAAATATTCAGTAATCAACAAATCCCACATGTCGAGAAGTGAGAGTCGCAGATATTGCACGTCATCCTAGCTCGTAGCGCGCACAACGCTGTGATTGGCTTAATAGTTTATATCCCAATTTGTCAGTATTTTTTTAATCAATAATACATTAGATCGTGACTTATTATACGTCATTATGAATTCACACTTCAAATACAATATAATTCACGCTTTCTTAACGTGTGTGACTTATAATGTATTGTCCCCTCTAAATTATTACGTGCCTGTTTTGTTTTGACGTTCAAAACATCTATTCAGAGCAATGGATGTCGCTAGAGAAGTGGTTCGCCGTGACAAAAAACTGTCATTTTCCAACATGATTGGCGTTCACCATGCTAGAACAAGACAGAAGGCCCAGGCCTCACATGGAAAACAATTATCTCCTCCGTGGTTTAGATATATTGGTAGATATGCATATGTTAACGCGCATGTTCCCTGACTTCATGCGTTGTGAGGAAGGTTCATGTATGTGTTCTATTGATAATGTGGGTGTGTAGCTTGTGTGACATGACTTCGAGCGATATGGAGTAGCCCTACACAGGAATGGAAAGAGGTTGATCAGAAGTGAAGGTTGTTATGGTGAGTTTTGGCTTCTTTGAAAAAAGTTATTTAGGATTCGAATGACAAAAAAAATAAGTGAATGTTTATATTGTATGTTATGTTGAGCGCTGATAGTGTATTTTGTTAAATGTGTAGTCATCCGCTAGATTTCGTCTCTGTTTAAAATGAAAGCAAAAATAATAAGTAATGGCTTATTATATTTCCAATTTCCATTTTATGTACGTTATTATGTAGGTGTTAATAAATATACTTTACTTTTCTTATTACATTATCTGATCTCATGGTTTTTGTTTCCAGAAGGGCAATTGTAGTTGGTCCCATTTGCTTTAACAATGACACGTTGACAGTTGATAGGTTACAGGTTAGGGGCATTTGTGTGTCGTAGACCTAGTAGTTGTTGTTTCCATAAACTGGTTACTAGCAATTAGAACCAAACCTTGAAAAAAAACACGCTAATACATAATTAGAAATGATAGAATTCATAACGTATGTTATAGCCATGTTTTGAAATGTATGCCTTATAACATATTACATTCATAATTAAACTTTTCTCGCAACTCTGAATAAATGTGTGTACGTCATTGTGATTGGTCACCCCATGGTCTCCAGGCGGATTCAGAGGCGTCACCGCAGAGCGGGGGTTACGATGTGGAGCTGTTCGTGGACACGCCAGACTATGACCTCATTTGCACCATCTGCCAGGGGGTCCTACGCTGCCCCGTGAGAGCCACGTGCCATCACATCTTCTGCAAGAGATGCATTTTGCAATGGCTGAAGAGGTACAGACCTTACTGAACATTGGGGATTATAAGATCATTCACATTACACACTTTCTGGGGCAGAGATAGTGGTTGGGGTGTTGGACTCTCAGCCAAAAGTTTCTGGGTTCCAACCCGAATGTCCGTTGCAGTTGTTCGAATGCCTACCTGCTGTAGGCTTCCCTCAGAAAAGAGGCCTTAACATTACAATGCTTAGTAATGACGTAAGTCGCCCTAGCTTGTAGGCTCAATTACTAAACAGTAGTAGGAACAAGTTGCAGAACAGTATTGACTGAAAGTGATTCCTCTCTAGGCAGGAGACATGCCCGTGCTGCAGAAAGGCTGTCAACCAGAGTGTCATCTTTGTCATGTTCAAGCTCAGCAGGTCGATTGGCCGCATGAAGATTAAGGTAGGTACACAAAAGAGGGACAACAACTATGTTACTATCTTCAGATTATCAAAACTATCAACTCTCAACTATAAATAAACTGTATCAACACTGGGACTCCATAAGATTATAAGGCGTTCAGGAAATTAAGACATTTTTCACAGGAAATTTGTTACCTTTTTCTTTAACATTTCTGTTGAAATACTTTTTTGCATTATGTAGGGAATTGAATGCTCTGGAATGACCATGTCAAACTCTATCTCATGTTAGCTGTATGAACAGCCATGCTTTCACAAAACATACAGGATACTCAATGCTTTCCTAGCATTAAGTATATACTGTATGTGTCCTTCAACACGTTCTGTGCTTGGTCCCCATCCAGTGTAGGAATGAGATCCGCGGCTGCTCAGCGACGTTCCCCCTGGCAGAACAGTATTGCCACAGCATGAGCTGCCCCTACGAGCTCATCCCCTGCCCGTACCAGGGCTGCCGTGCCCAGCTCCTCCGCCGCGACCTGGACACACACGCACGCCACTGCGAACACTGGCGGCAGCCCTGCCATATGGGCTGCGGCGTTGTGCTGTCCCACCGTACGCAGGCCCAGCACAACTGCTACCGGCAACTGAGGCAGGAGTACGCTTTGAGGCAGAGGAACCACCGGGCCATCGCCGCTGCCCTGCAGCGGAAAATGCGGCGCATGCAGAGCACCATGGCCCACATGAAGAGGCAGATCGGCCTGATCTGCGAGAGCCTGGAGGTCATGGACGACCTGCAGGAAGAAGAGGTGGAGGAGGAGGAGGTGGAGGAGGAGGCGGAGGAGTACCAGGGGGAGACCAGCGGCGGCGCCAGTGCCAGTGGCTCATGATTAGGAGGAGGGTTCACTCTTGAGTTTTGTGTGTGTGTGAGTGAATAAGCTACATGTTTGATGTGTAAAGGTATAAAGGTGTAAAGAAAAGTATTAAAAAAAAAATGTATGGTCTTTCCTGAACAGCCAATTGTTAATGCCTGTTTCATTACATGTATAATCTGCATTGCACACTGCATGCCCATTCGAAGATGTTAAAATACATGGGTATGCTTCCTATCATGTATTGCATTTGACATCTTGCTTCTTCACATTTTAAAATCAGAGTTGAATATCTTGACTGGGGAAAATCAAGGGTCCGGCTTTTTGTCTATGTCAATGAGAAGGAGTTCGTTTTTTATTTGGTACAAGTGTGTAATGTGGCATTTGGTAGGTATATTGTATGATTTTTTTTTACCCAAAACATGTTGATAGCTGATTTATTTGGTGTCCACTTGCAACTAACACATGGTCATGCTATATACATTTTTTCCAATGTCACCTCAGGGGACCTATAGAACTGGTTTCATTATTGACCATTTTATTTTTGCACATTGCAGCTTTAAAAGCGTGTTTTTGAAGATAGATATGATGATAATGATGAATTCCAATGTTAATATGTTTTTTTGTATAAAATAATAATATCATTTAATAACTATAATATCTTAATA